>BDUI01017033.1:30314-45933 GCA_002335545.1 Apodemus speciosus
ATTTCAATTTCAAGGCCTCTTTAAATGAACCATTGCTATATATACACACATATGTAGTATATATAATATATACATATAGTATGTCATATATATATGTATATATATATATTTTCTAAATACACAAACACAACCTGCTTTGTCTGTATAATGTTACTTGTATTTATATGTTTTTAGGACTAACTACTTGGTATTAGATAACCAACTGGTGTGTTTTTCCCTGAGGAAGACTATTTCTTGCTCTGTCTGCRTTCCTTAGTCACCTGTAGTTCTTTCTGTAGGATTGTGACCTTGTGGGCTCCCCCCACTCCGCCATCCACGTTGGTATGTCTGCTGGTGTCCTCTTCGCTCAGCTCATGTTTAGGCAATCATGTCGGTGAGACTTTATGGATGTGGATTGTACCATCCCTAGGAGATACAACCTCACAGCAAACTCCCTGGGCCTCTGGCTCCTTGAATTTTTCTGTTCCCTCTTCCACAAAGATTTCTGAGACTTAGTTGCAGGAGTTGTGTTGTAGACTTTATAATCCTCTGTTCCTAATATTTTCCAGATTTCCCCCCTTGAAGGTAAGAAAAAAAACTAATACATATTACAAGACATTGGGGCAAAAAGGAAGCAAGAATGCAGACTGAAGTCATGTTGGTACTGTGTTTGTCCCTTTGTGGAGGTTGTATCAGTTGCTCATACATTCCCGAAGGCCAGTAAATACCATCAACCACATAGCAAGGCCACATCAGAGCCCCACAGAGAACCAGAGTCCCGCACACATTGCTGGTGCCCCAAGTGACTCTCAGTCCCTTTCCACTCTTTCTCAAAGGAGAGAAGGATGCAGGGATGAGGCTATGAGCTTGGCTGCATCAACTAAAGGAGCCGGGCGGTGGTGGACACGCCTTTAATCCCAGCACTYGGGAGGCCGTGGGGCAGGCAGATTTCTGAGTTCGAGGCCAGATTTGTCTACACAGTGAGTTCCAGGACAGGCAGGGCTCTACAGAGAAACCCTGTCTTGAAAAAAACCACAACCAAAACCAAACAAACAGAAAAACAAAAAACAAAAAAACAACTCTAAAGGGTAGATCAGCAGGACTTAAATGCCCTACTCTGTAACTCTTACTGTGTAGACCCAGCCAACACCCCTCTCTGGTCTCTACAGTTGGAACCACATCAGTGTAGACCTAAAGGGAAAGATGTTGCAAAGATGAGCTGGGTTCTTTATCTTCTTCTGTGGTGGGAAGGGAAGCTCTTTCCAGGTCAGATCCCCAATCCCTGACTATATGACCAAGGACAGAGACTTGAGTTAGAGTCTGAGGGGTCAGCTCTAAACCAGAGACCAAGGCACAGGCAGAATCCGCGCAATGACAATGATTCATGAAAGACACTGTCTGAGCTCGGGTGGCCGGCTCAGGTGGCCTCAGTATCCCTTTCTACCATGCCTTTTATATTTTGGTGTGATTTCAGCTTCCTGCCTTCCATTGCATCAGGCCCTCAAATGTAGATGTTTGCTTATGACCCTCTTCTCACCCCTATAAATGGCCCTTAGCCCTTCACTGTAATGGGAGGGGCATAAAAAAGCCCAGCTCTTTGTCCTGAACTGTGACCATTCCAAGGTAGCTGTTCTCCTGAGAAGCAGGCAGAACTCTTTCCCTGCTGGGTTCTTACTTCAGATGGCTTCTCTTCTTTGTCTCCCTGTCTGGCTTTCTATTTCCTTATGCATTTATTCTCTGGGATTCTTTCATTAAAAAAAATGACTTCTTTATAAGTCACTTTCTCGTGTCTGCTCCTGGGGAACCCCATGTGACTCAAAGTTAGAACCTTGCTTTGACCAGATATGAAACTTACATTTTTCTGGTCTATCTTTAGGATTTGTTCCATTTATCTACAAACAAAGACTTTTTCTTGAGCTTGGCAGCTTCTGGTCTTGGGGTTCTTCATTACCCTCAAACGTTTACCACAAAACAGCATTCTCTGGTCCTGGACTGGGAGACCTGTCTCCTAAGAAGGCAAAACTTCCTGACTCTAGACATGTTGGTGGCCTTTGTGTGGTGAGACAGTGAGTTCCAATCTCATGGACAAGTGTTCCAGCATTCTCTTTGGTGGCTTGGCTGTCACTTTGCTCCTGTAGTATACTGATCAACTACAGATGAAAGCCATTTGTGCAATAGAGCTCCTGCCTTTCCTGACAACTTGTCCTCCATTCTACACTCCTCATCAAGACCTGTATCCAGGACTTCTGGCCAACAGGACTTTTGGGTTGTCTCTGCCTTTGCAGACATTAGAAGATAAGCAAAGACACTTGGAACTCCTCACCCATGGGATCCCTCATCCAGAGAGGGAAAGTAGGACCCAAGTTTGGGAAGGGACAGAATTCAGGAGCTCCTGCTTAGGATGAGGATGGATTGRACTTCTTAGGGACCTAAATGAGAAAAGTTTACCTGGAGAGGTACAAACACAGAGACGAAAGGACAACTTCATAGTGGCCCGGTTGGTCAATCCAACACCTTRAAGGTCCCAGAAAGTCCCAAGTTGCTAGAGGAAATGGCCAATCCACACTTCAAGCAGGGTTTCATAGCACCATGACATACTGAGTTAATCTTTTTAAGTAATGAAATAATAACTCTAGCCATGAGAAAAGGGCTGTGTTCTTTGAACATGTACAGTCTTATTACAAAAGAGGCAGGCTTTTTAAAAAGCTCTTTTGAAATACTGAAAACAATTCATTGCTTTAGATAGGTCCCTAGAGCCTGGAGCATTCTGTAGAGGCAGGGTTTCCAGGGAAATTACTATGTGGTGGCCCCAACACAGGGCTTAGGCAGGGGTACAGAGAGGTAGACTTAGATGTGCTGATTACTCTGGACTTTCCACTGTCAAAATATGGGGTCTGGTGAGGGGGGTAGTGTGGTCCAACAGGGACCCTGGGGATCTGGGCCAGATACCTCCTCTAACATGCATAAGGCCTGTGTCCATTTCTAGTATGTTAGAGAGGCAGATGCATACAGCATCAGAAATAAATCATTCCCCAGTGATTTTGGCCACACCGTTAGGACGCAGGCACTGTCCAAGTTCATTTCTGAATTGGTGAGTTTTCATCTGTTTTGTGAGTGTGTGTGTGTGTGTGTGTGTGTGTGTGTGTGTGTGTGTGTGTGTATGCCTGTGTGTATGCGTGTTCACATGTGTGTGAGTGCATGGACAAGTGTGTGTGGAGGCTGGATATTGACACTGGGTGTCTTCTTCAATCACTCTTGCTTTTATCTGTTGAAGCAGGCTCTCTCACTAAACCTGAGCATTCTTAATCTGCCAGCCCAGCTGGCCAGCTTGCCCTAGGAATCTGCTTTCCTCCAGAGCTCTGGTCTTACAGATGGGCCACTATAGGCCATATGGTTTGTATGTATGTTGGAGATTCAACTCTAGTCTTCACACTCACCTAGCAAGCACTTTATCCACCGACCCATCTCACTAGCCCTATGACTTGGTGTTTTGCTGTGCAARAAGGAGAACACCCAACCACATCAGACTTACCTCGGTGTCATGCTAAGAAACTCACTCTGATAAAGCTGTAGCAARGAGCTAGGAACCCTATATGAACTCTGTATGTAAATACCCAAGTTAAAGAGACGGTAAGCACACAAAGGACTAACTCATGGGGGAAATCATTATCTTCATGCCCTTGAGGTGCATATACATACATACATACATACATACATACATACATACATACATACACACACACACAAACACACACACATACGGCATTATTTCTCTGGAAAAACAGGTCTTCCTTAAATGTATCTACCCTTCTGCCTTCGCTAGTGATCATCTGCATTAACTAGTTCCAGGTTCTGTTGCTGCAATAAACCAAAAGCTACGGCTCTCTCAGTTATTTCACAGGGTTCCAAGGTAAAGAAGGATACATGGTAGTGGAAAAGAGAATCATGTTAGCCAGGTAGAGGGCCCCTTCTGGAACCAGACAGTCCACTTCAAGACAGGTGCCAAGTATCAAGTTAATAATCATATGAGCTGCAGAGTTCTTCCGCAGCAAGGGCTCAAATCCAGGCTCTGCAATAGAGAACAGATGAAGTCCTGAGTCAATGTGTATTGCTGACATGAGCCATGTCAAGGACACCAACACCTCAGACCCGTGGGAACTGTCTCTCTCTCTCTCCCTTCATGGCTCCCTCTCTCCTCCCCACCTCTCTGTGTATGCGTGTGTTCACATGGATGCATATGTACATGTGTAGTAGGTCAGAGGGACGACCTAGATTATTGTTCCTCAGGCACGATGCACCTTATCCTTCTGAGAATGTACCTTCCACTGGCTTAGATTAGGCTGGCTGCTCATTGATCCCCGGGGTCTCCCCAGAGACCACCTTCCCACCACATTGAGACTATGACGTACAGTCAGGCCACAATGCCCGGCTCTTTTACCCAGCTGCTAAGGATTCACACTAAAGTCCTCATGTTTACCCAGGAATCACTTTACCAGATGAACTTTTTACCTAGTCCCTGGGCCTGTTCTTCATGTCTTGGCACCTTTATTTTCTCATCTGTAAGTTAGAACTGGTGATTGCAGCTAGCTCGGAAGGCCCAATGGAGGAGTCAACACACATACCCACAGGCCAGCGCTTGAGGGACACATTTATATAGCCATACTTCAAGGACGGTGGGAAGCCAACAGGAAGTATGCCAGACACTCAGGTGCTGCTTGGAGCAGTTGTTCAAGGACCGAGAATTCAAAGCTCAGCTCGCAGAGGCCAGAGCTCTAGGGGAAGGAGGAAGGTTGAAAGGTAGAGAGAGCAGGTGGATCCAGGAAACCCAAATCTCATTTTCATTCTGAAGGTCTATCTAGGAAACGGGGAGATTTAGAGTTGAGGGGTGGACAGTACAGGGAGACCCTCGGGACTGAGACAGGATGAACTCCGTGGTGGTAGGAAAATCCATGGTGAGTTATTTTAAATCAAACTGTAGACGGGAACGCCATGATTTGACAGTGTGGACCCAGACCCAGGGTAAAATAAGAGCACGCGTGGCTCAGAGGGCTCCACATTCTCCAGCTTGGGAGAACTGGTAAAAGCCGTGTTAGTGATAGGGAGGTGCAGGGCAAAGCAGAAGCAGCTCTGAGGGCCAGAAAGTAGGAAGCCTGAGAGAAAGAAGAAAGTCCACATCGGAATAGTAACTAAGATACTCAGCCAGAGCTGTCCAGGAAGGATGACGAAATCACAGCACACACATCTTCTTGGGTAAGGTTGACACCGTAGGGTGTGCTGGCCCAGAAAGACATCTTCCCAGCAGGAGGATACACCCCGCAAGTGTTGCAAGGGTTTCTGTGCCCCTCCCACTGCATACAAAGAACCAGCCATAAGTACCAGGAAGTTCATCAGCTCCCGCATCTTCCCTGCGCCCTGGTACGCTCTGTGGCTGCCTCAGAGCTAAGCCTGGAACATGCCACCAGTGCCCTGGCTTCCTTACAGGGCATTCTGTGACCTGCCACCAGCAACCCTGGTCAAGCTCTCCCTCTGATCTCTGCTCACTGTGGACAGCTTGCCCGTGTTCTGCTCTTGTTCTCAGATGAACTGGACCAGATGGGGAGAGACTGCATCAATCTTCTACAGCAGAGGCTCCAACTGCCGGGAGCCCAGCCAGGGTCTTCCACAGCAAATGATGTGCTGCGCAGGAGCGGGTGGGGTAGGGGCTCTGCGGCATTCCWGGTCTGAAATGCAATTTTTTATTTAGAAAAGAAATTTGACAAAGTGGTTGGGTTTTTTGGGGGGTGGGGATTTTCTTTGGGGGGCATCTCACAGCTCAGGCTAGAGCTTACGATGAAGCTCAGGCTGCCCTTGAGCTCTGGGAAAGCCTCTTCCTGAGTCTCCCAAATGCTGATTAATGACGTCACTACCCACACCTTGATGTTTTTATTCACATAAGAAATCTAAGTTTTGTCTTTTCCAATGCCTGTTTCTTTACTTATTTTAATTCAAATATTTTGAGGACTTAGGCAAGCATAGAGCAGGAACGGCAGGAGGAATTTTTGAATACTGCAGATCGTTCAAGTCAAAATGTATTTGAGAGAATTCAGAAAAAATTAAAACTTGAAAACCAAAGCAAGAGGATTTGTAGTTGAAAGTTATTCTAGGCAGGATAGCAAGCTCAAGGTTAGTCTACACTACAAGAGTCTCTGTGTGGGGAAAAAACCCAGAAAGACACAAACATAAACCTATACGAACACCCTAACATCCAGACAAAACCAACCACACTAACATCAGGTTAGGTAAGACTGAGTTTTCCCCTCAACTTCTCAGTTGTCAGGACTCACGAGGACTCTAGTTTCCATGGAGGGGTGATGAAGCATAACATCTACAGCTGCTTGGTTATGGTGTGTTTTTATGTAACACTACCCCCAAAGTTCCTAGCACAGCAAGAAATACTGGAGTCAGACACAAGAAAGAACTCAACAAGGAGAAATGCTGATAGCCATAGGAAAAAATTAATCTCCAGCAGTTCAGATGGAATTACACTACCGGAAGGTAGAAGAATGGGTGGAGCAAGGGCCCCCTCCCATCTGACCACTCAAGAAGAAAGTTAGCCTGTGTGGCTGCACAGTGAAGTAACTGGTGTTTTTAGGCACTGGAGCCAGAGGGATGCCATGGACGTCCCAATGTCAACCTCCCTTCACCAGGCAGTTCTGCCATGAGTCTTTGGTTTTCTRGTCTTTCAACCAACCTGTTAAGGTTGAAATATAAAGTGCCCCAAACTGGCTCACGTGTTGGGTCATTGTTTCATCAGCTGGCGGCACTGTTCCCCGAGGCTGTGGGCGGAACTTTTAGGAAGGACCCTGCAGTCACAGGAGCTGGAGACTGAGTGGGCTTCAGGGCCTCGTCTGCTCACATGTCAGCAAGCAGCCTGATATTTGAACCGCCACAGCCTTGATCTGCCCTCTCCCCATGCTTTCTCTGCCATAGTGAAGACCCACAGATAATACATGTTGACTGTAGCCTGGATCTGCGTTTTAACACGCGTGTTTCCCTCCTTAACTGGATTCTAGCCGGGTATTTGGTGGCCGTGATTGAGAAAGGTGAAGGGGAACATGGAGACGTAGGAGCGTTCTCCCACCTAGAGAAAATGTGTGTCAGACAATCCACGCATAGTAGGTGCTCGATTCTTTAAAGCTCGGATGGCTGTTTCATTTTGTTCTGCACATCTAAGCACATCGCAAAGCCCCGAGGCACTTAGCAGTGGTTTCTATTACAGCTGAAAATGCGTCCGGCACCCACAGAGAGCGAGGCTCCGATTCTCAGGGCGGAAAACAAACTCCATTGTCTGCTTGTTTATAATCAGTGACATATAACCCATTATGTCTAGGACTGGCTGTGACTGCCCAGAGGAACAAAGCTGCTCCTCTTTTCCAGGGGCCCCAGAAGGGGATTCGTGTGTGCTCTGGCTTAAGCAGCGGGAGTCTTTAGGACATCGATGTCTATGACTCCGTGGAATGAAAACAGGATCCAGATCCCAGAGAAATGCCCAGCACCCAAATGAGCCCTAGTGAATGAATGTAGGGGGTGCGGGGCGCTTCAAAGTGCAGTCAAAGCCAGCCCTCCATCTTTCCATGTGTCTCCAATGTTTCCCAAAAGACTTCTTTATGCACAACCTCAATTCTCTCTCGGACCAGAAACAGATCTGGAAGACGTGTTATACTGGGAACTTCCCAGGAGCCGAGACAAATGACATCACTATTGTGTTTTGTCGTTTAAACGTATTTTATTAATTTTCAGAATTTGGTATGTTGTATTTTGAGCATATTCATTCCACTCCCAACCACCTTCCAGGTCTACTCCCATACCATATCCACCATACTCTGTTTCCTCACTTAAAAAAAGAAAACTCCCTCGAGGGCAATTACTGCTGCCCCTGCACCCGCAGGTGAGTAGCCACCACTGCAGTATATCAGACCTTTCAGGAACTACACCCTTAACGGAAGGCAACTCCCCTCACTAGCAGCTACCAGTAACCAACAACTCCTCAGGAGGGGCGGGGCTTTGTGCTCCCATGCTGGGCCACCCRTGCTGGGCTTTGGTCTGGCTTGACTTGGACATGTCTGCGCATGCTTCTCCAAAGGCTGAGAGTTTATATGTGCACAGTTGTGTCAGGAAAACGTTTTCCTTATGGCCATCTTCTGCCCCTGCTCAGTCTTTCTTCACCATCTTCTGTTAGTTTGTTTTCGTTTTTGTTCTTTGAGGCAGGGTTTCTCTGGCTGTCCTGGAACTCACTCTGTAGACCAGGCTGGCCTCGAACTCAGAAATCCGCCTGCCTCTGCCTCCCAAGTGCTGGGATTGTTTGTTTGTTTTTGTTTTTCTTCCCCATCTTCTGAAAGATCCCTGATTCTCGAGAGGTGGAAAGGTGTGATGGGCCAAACACTCTGTAGTCCTTTGTTCTCTGTACCGTAACCAGTTGTTGGTTTCTGTATTAATTACTGTCCAAGGCAAAAAGAACCTTCTCTCATGAAGGTCAAGAAATGCTCTAATCTATGGGTAAAAAATAAATACTTAGAAGGCAGTTTAGTACTTTGTCCATTTACAGAATAATAGATATTCTTCCCTAGGCTCTCTGGCCTGACCTGTGTACCCACAGGTTCTTAGGCAGGATAACTGTGCCAATCAATGTGCACTTCATCTTGCCAAGCAGGTCTTTCCAACCCAAAGAGAGCAAGGGCCACAGGGCAATATATTGTTTTGTGGTGCTATATTTGGAAAATACAAAGGAYCTTTGGGGCTAGGGACATAGCTCAGTCAGCAAAGTGCTGACCATGTGAGCATTAGGACCTTAACTGGACCCCCAGTGTACACCTAACTGGTGAGCGCCATGTCCCAGGGTGAGACCTTGGCTCCAAAACCCAAAGGAATGACACCTGAACTTGACCTCTGCCTCCACATATATATGTTAACATGCATTCATGCACTCATGTGTGTGGATGCACATACACACATAGACACACACACACACACACAATTATATCACCATCAACTCCTTTCTGTAAGAGTGTGGGTCCACTTACCCCATTGCCTCTGGACCATTCTATGCATTAGGTGGCTGGTGGGGATGGGCATTCTTTATGGTGACGAGCAAAGAACAAAACATTGGTAGAAGACCCCTCAGTCATCCAGTCGTGCTGCCCCCTCCACAGCTGACCCATCTCTGAGAGGATGAGGTCCTGGAATATCATGTAATTCTGAATCCTCTYGCCGGGTTCCATAAGGACCTCGGAAATGTTGGTAACAGGAGCAGTAACATCTATTCAGTCAGTGCTAACACTTCCCTGCCAGGTAAGAACAGAAGGGAATGAGCTGATCTGGAGGGAAGGGGAACGTATGCACAGCAGTCGGCAGCCAGAAATACAATCTAGAACCTTCTGTAAAATGCACAGGAGCCAATCTACCTTATGGTGAGTCGAATTCCTGAGTACGGAGTGTAATGCAGCCCTCTTTGCTGAGCCTGAGTTCTTTCAAAGTAGTGAGCAGAGAGAATTTTGAATACACTCAGCATAAAGGAATGATATATGTCTCAGTGATAGAGATACATGCATTATATATACATACATACATACACACACACACACACACACACACACACATATATATATATGGCTTTGTCTCGATTACTATACGGCATATGCTTGTATTAAAATGATACATTGTACTAAAGCACATAATTAATATGTGTCAATTAAAATATATTTAAAGTAAATTTTCTCTTGAGACAAAATTAGACTACATTTATTATTTATTTACTGTTATTGTGTGCTTGTGTGTGTGTGTGTGTGTGTGTGTGTGTGTGTGTGTGTGTGCGTGCATGAATGTAATATGTGAGCAGGTACATGCAGACCCTGGAAGTCAGAGAACAAGTTGAGGGACTCATTTTTCTCTTTTTACTGTCCTAAAAATTAAGTCCAGGACATCAGGCTCAGCAGCAAGTATCTTAGCCCACTGAGCCCTCTTGCCAGCCATTCAAATAAAAACCTATACTGTATACAGCTCAGAGGCCTCAGCTAACTTAGGAGAGTTAGCATTATTACCATGGGATTTTCTGGGATTTGGGTGAGCCTCGGATCATGGTGTAACTTGTATCTGATTTCTAAAGTTTAAGCCAAGGAAGTAGAACCCTACATTTGGGGTTACCTCAGTGCTCCCAGTGAAGGACTGAGGGGGTCCTCAGCTGCATTAATTTTGCTACCAATTAATCAGACCTGATGTTCCACATATAGCAGGAGATCCCACGAACGCAAATCAGTACAATGCAATTTTTTCAAAGCCACTAAATGGTTTCCTGGTGACCTGAGTTAATCAGATTTCACTAACAGCTTAACCACACTGTGGAAAAAGAGTTTGCATATGGGAGTCACTGGCTTGTTCTGTCTCCATTTGATCTCTTTCTCCTTTGATGCAAAATGTTTCCCACAGGGAACTTTAAAAAAAAACTCTGACCATTTAATTTCGGTGAACAAAAAGAAAAAATTTTTTATATAAAGGAAAAGCCTAACTTGGTGTGTTTTCCTCCAGACGCCCTGGCTTTCCAAGGGTATGAATTTTGCTGTTGGGAGCTTTTCCTCCCTTCAACTGTACAATAAAGTCTTTGTTGTTGAACATTCTATTAACCACAACCCTCTAGTATCCATCACATCTGTAGCCCTCAAGTACAATCCTTGTTGTTCATAATCATGACCCCAGGGCTCTGTGTGGTCGCAGAAGCCTTCTGAACCATCAAAGAGAACATACTAGAATGGGTTTGGATTCCCCGAGCACACATCAGCCAACCACGGAGGGCAGGAGTCCAGATAAATGAGAGGTAGAAGAAGAACTGAAGTGGTATCTCAGAGTTGCCACAGGTAATGCCCTGTGGGTAATGAGTACCCACCCTGCTTCAGCTGCAACCCCGCCCCCTCTCTTGGTAACTCTCTCTCCAGCCACTCAGACTCAATGCTGTCCACAGCTTTTGGCAACACACAGAGCAACCATCAGCTCACCCTGTTCTATTGTTTTTGCTTATACAACATTTTATATTATCCATTTAAATAGTTCAGAAGCTTCTAAGAATCTGAAACTCGGGGGTTGGGGAGATGACTCCATTGGTAAAGTGCTTACCACGCAAGTATGAGGACCCAGGTGTTGCAGCCATCTTCACAAGCCATGTAAAAAGCCAAGCGTGGTGCTGGGCACTCAGAATCCCAGCACTGAGTGAAGAGATGGGACTTCTCCAGACTCACTGACCATTCTGCTTAGCAGACTAGATGAGTTCCAGGTCCCAGAAGGGGAGGGAGAGATGGGGAAAGGGACTCTGTCAGGGGTGGAATTGGAGGAGGGGGCAGCTATTGGGATGTAAAGTGAATGAATGAATGAATGAATGAATGAGTGAGTGAGTGAGTGAGTGAATGAGTGAATGAATAAATAAATAAATGGAAAAACGATATCCTGTATCATCAAATACTGTGGATGGCACCTGAAAAGTGACACTTGAGGTAGTCCTCTGGCTTGTATCTGCATACACACACACACACACACACACACACACACACACACACACACGAATCTGAGCACACAACTGCTCATACATACACACAGCATAAGTCAAGCATTTATGAGAGTGATTGAGACACATCCTTTGCATCTGATGATTTCTGTGCAATAATTCCTGTCTGCTGTGCACACGGTACACCTGTAGACATTGCCAGGCCTGAAGATGGGCAAGGACGACCTTCATATCACCTGAGTGTTTTCTCTCAAGAGCAAAGGATGAGAATGGGGGTGGGGGGGGGACAGGAAGAGACAAAAGCCAGAAGAGGTAGAGTCACGGTCAAACCAGCCAGTAGTCTCAAACTCGGAGCTCAGCTCATAGCTGTGACACTAGCTGAGGGTTCTAGTGTGCTGGCTCATTCTGCATTGGAGAGGGTTATAGTTAAAGTGGATTCAACTCTCCCCTAGGACTGGGCCTGGCAAATGATGCACATGTATGATTCTCTTGTGAGGGGAAAATATTTCAATAGGGAAGAATAAAATACAACTCCTGCACTATGACCAGGAATAGAACTGAACACTTTGACTGAAGAAATGAAAACAGAGATAGGCTGTGAGGATTCTCACAGACACAGATAAGCCAATCCCCCCTAGGAAGACGTGTCCAGAAGTATAGGATCCAGTTTCCCTCTGTCTGGCTACACTCTTATCTCATTTTCAACTGATTTCTATTCATAATTATATTTCTTGATTTACCATTTGAGATTTCAGAAGGACTACTATGCTAATTGAAGAAGCGTATTTCCAAAGACACTGTGTGTATCTGAAACGTGTGTTTTCTGTTTACAGCATAAATAATACAGCTAGTCTTAATGTGCCACTGGTCCTACCAAAAGGCAGCAACCTATGATGGATAATTGGGCTCCTTACTTATAACTTTCATCTTTCAACTTTCACCTCCGCATCAGCACATCATCTTAGTGTTTATCTACTGGAGTGGCACTGACATCTGCTAGAGCAACTCTAAGCATCTGATGGTGCTTGAACAGGCAACAGCCCTGACCTCTCTCAGCTGAATGCCAGTACTTCAAACACACCAGAAGTCCTTAGGGTGGTCACATTTGCAAGATCACCTTAGGAAGGCACTGTCATATCCCTAGATGGGAATGAGGAGCTCCAGCAGCAAAATCGTTTACAACCAGGATAGAACCAGGAAATTGACTCTGCTTTCCTGGTCCTGTTGTGGGTCTACTCATTTTCCTGCGGCTTTTGAGTCACAAGCTTCTGAAATCATCAGAGACACAAATATACAGAAAGACATGTCTTGGACTATATTCAGCTTTCAGAAACGTTATGGCGTCAAGGGAAGGGAAGTCTGATTTATACTAACGTGCTTCTTCCTGCTCCTTTTTTCCTAGAATCTCCATAAGTTTTCCTGGGACTCTTCAGGATAAATTCCCTATTATCAAATCTCCGAAATCCAAGGGGAAATTTGTTACCCACCTGTCTCAGCTTTCACAACCATTCCTTCATCTTTGGGAAGGACCAAAGAGCTGTAACAAACTACTGGACAAAAAATAGCAACGTAAGGAATGGAGGGGTTATCGTGGCTCACAGTTTGAGGGTACAGTCCATCTGCACAGGAAAGTCATGGTGACGGGAGCCTGAGGTGGCTGGTCACGTGCATCCACAATCAGGAAGTAAAGAAGTTGATGCCAGAGCTCAGCTCTTCTTTTCCTTTTAATGCTGTCTATGACTTTACCCCATGGAATGGTGCCATCTGCATTTAGGATGGGCTTACCATTTCAGTGATGTCAATCTAGAAACTCCCTCACAGACACTCCCAGAGGTCTGTTGCCTGATACCCTGGAAATCAGGACAAGTCTTCACCCCCTGTTTAGTATGTTTTTACTCTCAATGCCATTGACCTCTCTGGTCCATTTCCAAAACCGTATCAGAGTCTTCAATGAGAGTTGCCCCAAATAATTTTCCCTCATGATACGTAAATGCTGAACTGTCAGTTTCTCTCCCCTTGTGTCTGGGTTGGTCTATGTCTTGTACCAACCAACAGTCTATGACAATCTGGAGCTTCTGAAATTTGGAAGTTTCTGTCTTATTTCCCTTCAAGATTAGTTACCATAGAAGAAACTAGAATTCCTTTGAGTCTTCATGTTGCCACGAAGCCAACTGCTTGAAGTAGAAATGCTCACTAACTGACATACGTGGGCCCAGCTTTCCTAGACCTCAGTCCAACTCCTCTATCATCTTACGTCAGCCAGGTGGCCCTAGGTGACACCACATGGAAAGGAGAATAACTTGGAACCTAAAATTGGAGAAATGATACGATATTGTTTTAAGCCAGTAAGTTTTCAAAATAATGTTTTATTTATTCTTCAGAAATGCTATGCCTTTATGTGATGAACCTTGGTTATATCTGTCCACCACCATTTGACTGTGACTCCCCCTCGTTCCCCTAATCTTGTTTTCCAACTTTGTGTCCTCTTGGTTGTTGTTATGAATATTATGGTGTTCAATTAGTACTCCACTTATGTTCACAGGTATGGGGCCTGGGCAACATACCAGCTGCCATTGGAATGTGAGTCTCCCTCTACCACCAACTATCAATTGCCAGTAACACCTCTGGGAAGGGCCAGGTCTTTGGAGCCTCTTCTCCATACCTGCTGGTTTTGACTGGCCTCATCTTGCTCGGTATCCACAGCTGCTGTGAGTTTATGAGTGGAGTGGTCCTGTCTGTCCAGTAGGCAGCTCCCCTCCCACCAGCTCTTATGGGCTTTCCATCCTTTCTTTGACAATATCCCATGAGCCTTGGATGGGGAAGGGCGTAAACCACCAAGTTTGGGGAAAACTTGTTATTCCGTCCTAGGTGTTCAAAACACAATACAGGGACAGTGGCTTATTAGATAGATAGATAGATAGATAGATAGATAGATAGATAGATAGATAGATAGATAGATAATAGATGGATAGATAGATAGATAGATAATAGATGGATAGATAGATAGATAGATAGATAGATAGATAGTAGATGGATAGATAGATAGTAGATGTGTAGATAGATAGATAGATAGATAGATAGATAGATAGATAGATAGATAGTAGATGGATAGATAGATAGATAGATAGATAGATAGATAGATAGATAGATGAAACGTAGGTAGGTAGATAGGTAGGAGATAACTTCCTGTTCCCATGCATTATTTGTGTCTGTGCTTTACATCTCTCCATTTGACCTGGACTGCCTAGCTGTCAGCTCACACAGGAAAGGAGAACCATCTCCATCTTTACCTGTGCAGCTGCTGTCAGCCATGCCAGCCACTGTCATCTCAAAATCTCTGTTTAGTAGATTTCTACTTGGTACACTTTGTCCGAGGGAAGTTGGTTCTTCCCGTTGCTTCAGAAATAACCTCTCCTTCACGGACAAGGGATAAAAGGATCATGTATAACAAGCTTCCTGGGACCTGGCAGCCTCTTGTGGCTGTCCCTGTACACGGTTTTATCTATCAGATGCAATCTTGCTATGAGGGATGTCTTGGCAAGAGTCTTCAGAGTTTCAGCCATCATTTTCCCCAAGGTAGAGACTCATATTTAAATAAATAAATCCTGCAATTTCTCTGATTTATTTCACCTTTGATCGTGGGCTGCTTATCTAGCAAATTTTTAGAATATCCCAGTGTTATCATTCTTGTTGCCAAAAGGAAAAGTTTTGTTATGTCTCTATCTCTGTGTTTTATTATTTGGAGGAGTTCACACTCACACTTGAAAAATATCAAAAAGGTTATGAACTGCCTKTTGCTGTATTTGTATAATCCTGCCATTGGCCTCTGTGAAATTTTCAGGGACTTCCCTATCCACTTTTAGAGACAGCTCGTTTCTGAAGCTTCGAAATCCGTGAGGAAGTTTATTTTGATTTGCAGTCTCAGTCATACAAGTTCAGCCCCRCMAACTCCTTGTAAACCAGGATGGGGAGAACAAGGCTAAATTAGGTGCAATTTTGGCAACTATTTTTAAAACATGCTCAGTTTTTTTTAAAGAATAAAATTAATAGCAATTAGTTTATACATTCTTTTGAAAAGCTAGACACATCCAAGTCCAAAGAATTGGGTTGATG
>BDUI01017035.1:14969-29963 GCA_002335545.1 Apodemus speciosus
CCTGTTTGGACTGCTGGAGCCTAGATGGTGGGGATCCCCCCAGGGCGTAGAACCTGTGCCTGTCTGGGCTACAGGAACCACTGTTCTGTTCAGTTCCTGAGTGCAGGTTATTGCCTGGCTGTTTGCGACCCCCGAGATCTTAAACTCGGTATAACTTGGGTCAACACCGGTACCTGGTCCTTCCGTCTGGCCCAAGCGACAGCGAGGCAGGCTGTGGTGGCTGGCAGTGCAAGATCTCCCGCAGGGCTCAGAGCCAAGCCCGGCTGACCCACGGGGCCTGCTGCTCAGCTTAATTCTTGAGCGCAGATCGCTGAGTCCCCAGAGGTCTTAAGTTTGGTGTTTCCTGGTTGCCAGGGCTCGCTTGGTGYGAGCTGGCCGTAGCAAAGATGGCGGCGGGGAGAGTAGCATCCCCCAAGGCACAGAACCCGTGCCTGTCTGGGCTACAGGAACCACTGTTCTATTCAGTTCCTGAGCGCAGGTTACTGCCTGGCTGTTTGCGACCCCCATGATCTTAAACTCGGTATAACTATATAACTCGGGTCAACACCGGTACCTGGTCCTTCCATGTGGCCCAAGCGACAGCAAGGCAGGCTGCAGTGGCGGGCAGTGCAAGATTGCCCCTTGATTTGTAATAAAAGACAGTCAAGTACATAAGAAAGAAAAAAAAAAAAACCTGGCAAATGAATTCAGAGATCTGCCTGCCTTTTTAGGCAGCTGAGATCTCACTCAGAGATAGATATTCCCACCAAGCCTGGGCCTAAACTCCAGTCCCAGGCTGACCTTGAGCTCAGCAAATCAGCCTGCCTTTGTAACCACAAACAATAAACTTACCTAGGTGAGATCTTGTCCTGGGATCACCACTTCCCAAATCTCCTTATATCCTGCCTCTGTTCTTTTAGGTTTGTGAATCCCCTCATATAATTCATATTACATATTTATATTTTCATAGTTGAGAAAGTATATATTCTTGAACTGGTGTTTTCAGAGTTTTTTCCCAAGCCTTAAGGGCTGTCCTAAAGATCACATAGTTTACCATTTTGCTGAGACATAGATATACCCTAGCCTCTCAGACTACTGCTGTTTCTGATTATCATGGAGTCATTGACCTTGTCAGAGTGAACATTCTCTCAAAGGAGGAACATAAAGTAAATTATGTGCATTATTATACAAACAAGCTCCAAGTCTACAGCAACCATCAGCACTCAGGGAGGCCCACATCCTTCTGGCTCTTCTCCAGATGTGGGAAACCATGTCACACCATCCCTTCCAGGCCATGTAGGACTCAGCATTTAAATTAGAAAGTGAGTGGGTGGGTAGATGGGGGCACACCCTCATAGAAGCAGAAAGAGGGGGATGGGATAGGGTCTTTTGAGGGGCAAAATTGGGAAAGGGTTTAACATTTGAAGGGAAATGAAATGTAAATAAACAATATATCTAATAATAAAAAAAGGGAAATGAAATATAAATAAAGAATATATCCAATAAAAAAATATCCAAGAAAAAAGAAAAAAAGAAAGAAAGTGTGTTTGTCTCTCACTTTCCTTCCTGTTGACATCTATGTTAACATTTAAACAGAAAGGCACTCAGGTGTATAATTTCTTTAGCAACATTTTTATTTGATAAATGATACTACAATTTGTGTCTTAAAATACATATAACATAATATTCAAACTATTGACAAACCCTCATAATAAAGACAGAGAAAGACAAATAATAATCAAATGACAAGAGATTTTTTTAGGTTTATTTAGTACCCAGGGTTCTGTTTTGTTCTCTACTCTCTAACTGTAGTTCCAATAATTATCACAAATTTACTATTTAATTCTATTTAAGTGAGTAAGTTCATGAGACTCATATATGTGCCTCACCATTTCATGTTATACCTATGTTTAACACTGCATTTTTCCCTATGAAAGGAATTCATTTTCCTCTGAGCAGATTAATTAAACCACATATGCTAAGATCTGAGTCCATTTCCAACCATTTGGGATGACTTCAAAAGAGAAATGATTTCAACATTTTTTCTGAAATTTCTTAATATAGTCATCCTTCTCAATGTTGCTTACAAATGAAATTTTGTTATTACATTGTTCAGAAAAACTGCAGAAGATATAACTGAGTTGAACTGCTATGTCTAGAGGACCTGGTTATAAAATAGGAGGGAGGCTTTATATAAATGTTAGAAGTCTGATGACTTGATCAATGGCATAAAGATTGAATTGCAGTACACCCGTGCATTACTTCTGGTCTAATGTTTGGTCCCTGTGGCTTATAGCATTTGACTGTGGAATGAAGAAAGTGGAAACATATTAAACATCTAGGCAACATTTACTTGGGTTCTTGAAATGAAAGCACAGCAATGTTCTTCTTATCCATAGGTATGCCATCCAAGTCAAGGTTCCACAAAGAGAAAATATATAAATGTCCAAAGTATGGTTTGAAATGTTTTGAAAGCATTTTTAAAGTATTATTTAATTATAACGTTTCTCTCCTCCATTGCCTCCCTCCAAATCCTCCCATAACACCTGCCTGCCCACTTTCCAATATATTCTTTTATTCATCGATTGCTATTATCACATACATATATGTATGATAATGTCTATTCCTAAATATAACCTGTTCAGTCCATATGTTACTTGTTTTTGTTTGCATGCTTAATTTCAGGGCTATCCATTTCTCACTTAACACCAACTAGTATGTGCTTCTCTGAAGAAGACCACCTCTCTAGATCTGAGATCCTGTTATTTGCAATTATTCTGTAGTAATGAGCCCTCATGGGCTTTCTCTGATTCTGTTGGGCGTGTTCATTGGTGTCATCCTTGTTCAGCTCACATTGGGGCTGCCATGTCACTGAGATTTTATGTGTGTAGCTTCTGATATTAATCAAAACTGATAAAAGCTCTAAATTGCAGGTAGAGGGTTAAAATGTTGCTGTCTCCCACATGGAAAACCTTCAGTAGCATGTTCCGGGATGAAAAATGGAAATGAATTATTTATCTGACCTTACCTGAAATGGAGAAAATCAAAAGCGATTTATCTATTCTCTAATTCCCTAGGTGTTTTATTAAAATATTGCTTCTATTTTAGTGTTGAATAATTAATGTATACTTCTATCCAACCTCTCTTGGCCCTGTAACATGCTTTACAAAGATACTGTTGACAGGTCATTTATAGTGCTCCCTCAGAGATCAGAGATGTGACCTGCACATGTCTGTAGATTTCCTCACTAGTCAAAATATTTCCTTTAGGGAAATATCTAATTTAATAAATAATTAAATATGTATACATATAGAAAAACCGCACATACACACACACTCATATACTCTCTCTCTCTCTCTCTCTCTCTCTCTCTCTCTCTCTCTCTCTCTCTCTCACACACACACACACACACACACACACACACACAAATTAAATGAAAGTGAAAAAATAATAAACCAAAAGCAATTCATAGAAAAGAATGGAAATTAAACCCCTTTACTTTTCAGTTTGTGGAAAACGGTTGTTTACTCTCATATGGTCATGATTTAAAATCTAATGTATATAATATCACAATATAGGATTTTATAAGAAATAGAAAATGTCTGTGGTCATTTTTAATGTTCATTAAAATTAAAACAATGCAGGAAGTATTTAAAGAAGTGGGGGTTCTTGGCTAACCTCTAAATAAATGTTGCCATGAGAAATGAATGAAGCAGCAAATATCTACCACTTATCATTTGCCTAACTTGGACAAGCTCATTCCCTCTGTGAAGCCATTAGCCTCTGCCCAAACATGCCCATATTTATAAATGGGCTGAAAAGATGAGGTGGCAATTCAGTCAATAACCTTTGACACAAATTCAGACAAATCTTGTGTTCCTCACAATGACAAATTACTGGAGAAAATTAAGTGTCGCAAGCACCACAATATGAGGATGATGGATCATTTGATTCTTGCAAGTCTGTTTTGTGTTAGAGTAACAGCCTCCTTTGGACACAGATGGCACTCTCAGGAAAGGAAGGTCGAGTTCTCACTGCAGCTGAAAGCAGCAGATGAATTCTTATGGGATAACAGCAGTGATGATTCTTTTTACCTAGGGAAAACATTCCTGTTTAGCTAGTGCCTATTTAAATGTTCTCTTCAAGTGCCAGTTGAGAGAAATCACAGTTTTAAACATTACACTACTACTTTTAAATGAGGAAACCCAAGACAGTGTGCTCCCCTAGCCCACTCTTTTAAAGCAAGGTTGACTTTGAGAAACTTTCCTTTGACTTTTACGTATTTTAACTGGTCTGATGATTTTAAATCTTTTTGTATTGTATGTAGTATTTTTTATAAGAAAGAATGTTACATGCTAGATTTAAGTTTTCTGCAAAAACCGAAATAATAGTTTACAAACTAAATTACATTCGAAAATCAAGTCTATTTGAAATTCTATTAAGGGTGCCAAAGTGGATATTAAATATTTCAGACAAAATTAACTACAAAATTGTCATTTTGGAGTTTCTGCAATTTATTATTTGTTTGATTTCATGTAAATACTTTCAAATGCCAAATATCTTATCAAGTCATCATACATGAGATTTTTTTTGTTTTGTTTTTGTTTCCATTTTGTGATGTAGAGAATTTTGTATTGTTGATTTCTTTAAAAGTCCTCAGAAGTTAGATGAAAGCAGTGCATTAGCATGTCTGATGTTACCTGTCAATGTGCACTGTAAAGAAGAGAAGAAGCAGAATGCAGAGAGAAGTCTCAAAGTCTTTTATAGCTGAGGGTTTCCTGAATGTTTCTATGAAAGGAATGCTGGGGAGAAAAAAAATGTGTGGAAAAACAACAGTTCTCCAATACATATGCCAAGATGCTGGGTGTTGGACAGGACAGTGGAGACCTTGCAGAACTGTCACAGAGGTGAGCACCAAGTCATCAGAGAGAAACTCTTTCAATAAACATTTAAGACATAATTGCTGTCCATGTGACAACTCTTGACCAAAGGAATGATATCTTTATTGCAATCTTTCAAAGATGCAAAGAGATTTAGGAGGTATTAATAGGATACAGGAGTCATTTTTGACACTTGACTATCTCCATCAGCTTTGGCAGATTGGTGGCCATATTGTTTTGACAGAATGGTAATAGCAGGTGCTACTGAAAACATCTGTTCCCTTAGGTACTTAGTTCTCAATTTGCATTACAGTCTAAATCAAAATGGATTTCTATTATGAAAATAGCCACACATAGGTAACACTGAAGCACTAAGATGGTCAGATCCAGGAGGAGACTTGGGGTCCAGGTAAAATACACAGGGATGATGTGTATTGTGGCCTCCAGCTTAAAGTCACACACTTGCCCACTTCAATGTCTCTTGGCCTTAATCACCAGAGTGACCTTTGGTATTATAATCCCATATTTTCTATTGATTTCAATGGTGCTCTTCCTTTGTCCATTCCAATGTGCTCTCTTATTGAGTCCTTTAAAAAGTAAATTTGTACTAGAATTTGTTAATCTAATGTTTTCAATAGAAATACTCTATATCCATATCCCAGAGGTTCATATTAGAGGTATAAAAGAAATCATCATATTTCAAAACCAATTGATCAAGAAAAAAATCTCATAGGCTATGAAGAGTATTTACTTATAAAAACTAAATATAGGTATTTTTCTATTATACAAATTTCATGTAAATGAGCCATCCAGAAGATTATTAAAATACATATTCATTATTACAATCTAGTTAGCTAGTGACCCATATTGACATCTTTTTATCTAATTCCTATTACCAAACTTAACTACAAGAATAGGCAAAATTGATATTTCATATAATCCTAGAGATGAATGATAGAAAATTCAGAACCTGAAGGATTATATATCTTAAACAAAGAATGGATATCAAAATTAAAATATTAAATAAGATAATAAATGTAAAGAAAATGTAATGGATTTGAATGTACAAGAATCACAATCATTTAAAAATAAAGTCATGTTGGGTAAATATTGGGGATTTTTGAAAACAAACAATAGAGGTCTGAGAAGATAGTTCAGTCAATAAGGCACAAAGATCTGAGTTAATTCTCAGAATTCAAGCTCTAGAATAAAAGAAAAAATCCAAGCTTTTGTGACAAGCTCTTGTAATCCCACCACCACACAGGGAAGGTGAAGATAGACGACCCCTGGGCTTTCTGGGCAATCAATCTACTACACCTGGTAATTTCCAGTTAAATGACAACTTGTCTAAAAAAGAAAGATACCACCTGAGTGTTGTCCTATAACTTGCATATGACATGTACATGAGTGCCTACACACATATACACACATGTACACACASAGAGAGAGAGAGACACATGCATACAGGTGCACACATGCATATGCAAGTACATATCCAAAGTGTGGAAAGTAATTGAGACTTTTTAAGTGACAGTCTGGAAACAACCATGTACTACCCATATACTTTTCTCTTAAACCTTTCTTAAAAGAAAGTAAGTAATTTTTCAGAGAAAAACTCCAATTTCCCAGATCAAAGACAACGAGATGGGAGATGTCTAATATTTCAGATCCAAAGTAAATAAAACATGATAATTGACTAGTTAGCCATGCAAAGAATGATGAATACTTTTATATCTAAGAACCATGTAGACTTATATTTGAAAAGGACAGAGGCTTCATATATTCATCAGAATAGGGTGCACAAGTTCATCTCAAAGCAGGAAACTGATTGAAAAATAGTATTAAGCTTATTAGCCACTATAGTGTCTATACAATGTCACCAAAATTTTTGAAAATCCTTGGCTGATTTGACTTGAGTAAATTATAGTAATATATAAAACTATCCAGTTCTCATCTTTTTTTCTTTTTTTTATTGGATATATTATTTATTTACATTTCATTTCCCTTTTTCTGGTTCCCTGCCAGTTCTCATCTTGTCAACCAGGACATCCATCTTTATAGCTGAGTAAAACTATTAACAACCCTGAGTCCTTGAAGTTAAGAATGTATCCTTCTTGACAGCTTCATCTACACAACATTTCATATGATCCTAGGGTCCTTTTGCAGAAAGAATTTTGAAATAAGACTGTCCAGTTACAGTTATGCAGTCCTTTGGTGATTGAGGTGCTTTCAACCTTGCTCCCATACCTAACTCTGCAAATGCCATGGAAGCAGAAGAATCAACCATGACTCATTCTTTTTAACTTCTTTACCCACAAAATCTTAGTGGTTGAAAAAACAAGTATGTAGTGGCACTGGAGAGATGGCTCTGTGCTTAACAGTACAGGCTATTCTTGCAGAGGAACCAAGTTTATATCCCTGTACCCACCTAAGCGGACTCACAGGAACCTGTATGCCTGCTGGCTCACCTGGGTTTTAAGGACACCCACATTTACATGTAAGCACAAACACACATACATATATAAACACCAAAATCTCTTTAAATTATGCAGATTATTAACTTCCAAAGAAATAAAACTAAAATGAAATCACTCTAAAACAATTTCCAAATTAAATATATATTAAAAATCCAATATATATTCAATGTATATATGAAAACATCTATGTTCCAATATCAGTAGATATCTAATAACATTAGAAACAAAACAAAATATCCCAAATAATCAGAGAGAATTCAGAATATATGGAAAGTAGTTTTATGTAATTGATACTGAATCAAAATAAGAACAAAATAAACTGTCTTGCTAGAAAAGTTGAGAGTCAGGTGTGCATCTTAGTCTCTTCTATAATTAGAAAATGCATTCATTTTTCTGTGTTTGGAAGACTTGGAAGTCTACCATCACTGTGCAGGTATGTTGGAGGGAGTGTTTTGGCTGTGGCAGTACCACATGAACTGTGAGAACATACAAGCACGGCAGGGGATTGACAGAAGGCAAGAAATGGAATTCAAAGCTACAGCGCTTTTTATAGTCGATGGCAACCCATTTGTGATTGGCAGAGCCTACTGAGGTATCTCTCTGAGATCCCATCTCTCAATATCTCTCTGTTCAAGGGAGAAATTTTTCAGCATATTCTTCACAGAACATAGTCATGTGTTACCAATTAGGAGATTTCAGTAACCAGCAGCTATTGGCACACAGCTTCTCTAGATGAGCCATCTGGGAATGATAGAGGTGGACTCTCCTGACATTCCAAGAATCACTAAAGCTCAGTCGCCTCATGAATCAGGTGGTGGATGTAAGAGATGCCTCTTACCTCATTCTTGGGATAGCTGTCTGGCTTTTAGTCCTTACTACTGTAACCTGGAGAAATCAATGTCTTATATTTTGTGCCTCTCACAACACAGCTGAAATTGTAGCAACTGATTGCTATCCACGAGAAAGAATTGCTGTAACAATTAGAAGCCAGTCTGATTTTAGGGTCACTATTGCACCTTTTTGTGATATTGCATCCATTAGAAATTAATAATGAGATCTAACCCACTCTGAAGGAGGCAGCAAGAGCCTGAGAATTGCAGGAGGTCAGGATTATTTAGGGTTATTTCAGTGACTGTATTCTTGCAGTTAGAATGTATATGATTTGGCAGTGTTTTAAAATACAGAAGCAATAAATGCATCCACAGTAGCTTTCTATAGCCAAATTAAACTTATTCAATGTGAACAGAGAATAATAATATTCTTATCCTTCAAAGCTATCAAAATTTCTGTTATATTTACCTTTGCTCTGTGTAGTGGTGGTTGTGTTAAACAGTCATATCCTCTACATAAAAGGCAAATTCCAAGGCAATTTTGATGGCTCTTTGTCTTATAATGTTTTGTCAGGGCTGTTTGTTTTCCTTATAGGCCCTGTGCATCTATATATTATGGTTTCTGTTTTTGTATGTTCTGTGGTTTTATGGAATGTGTGCGTGTGTGTGTGTGTGTGTGTGTGTGTGTGTGTGTGTGTACACACATATATGTATGTATACATACACATACATATATATATATACATACATATATATGTGTATTTATACACATATATTGAGCATTTTTGTTGGGTCTTTTCTTCTATTTTTATCCTATTCTAGTTTGCTTGTTTTATCTTATCTAATTTTATCATCATCATCATTATCATCATCATATCATCATCATCAATTATTATATGCCTGTTTTTGTCATAATAAGAGAGAAAAACAGGTTTTAATTCAGGTAGATGGTGAAGTGGAATTGAAGGAGGGAATACTATAATCAGAATATATTATATTAAAATTATACTTTTAATTAAACAAAATAAGAATCACGTAAGGCMTGGGACAAGCACTCTGAGTTTCTGTTACAATTCCAAAGCCTGCAGGAGACCAAAGATAACATAGCAGGAAAAAAATCATCTGAGCATCAGCACTCATGTCTCTGCTTCCTAACTCTGGATGCAGCATCACCAACAACCCCTCACTTCTTCCACTTGCCTTCCCTACTATGATAACTGCAGCTTAAAACTATGAGCCAGGTAGGTAAGCCCTCCTCCCTTAGGTTTGATTGAAATCAGTTATGTGTAGAGAGTCTTATTGGGGTGCCATGCCACCTGGCAGAACTTGACATTGACCAAGGTGAAGTTTCTCTCACAGTCTTTGAGTGGGAACTCCTGTGTTAGCCATAATCCACTCCACCTGGGGTAGAGCCCTCAGACCAAGGTGAAGCACATTGTTCTTCAAGGACTTGCAGTTTCCTGAGAAACACTAGCCACCTGTGGAGCAACCAAACCTGTTCAGTGGAGAAGTTCCCAGCCTTGGGGGAAGGTTTTTCCTCTGCCTATACATTTGGAGTCCTTCATTAAATTTTGAGATCTTGAACAGCAGGTGCTGTCTTGGTCTCGATCTCTTTTTGCCACCTTCCCATACATCTCCAACTTGCCTTCCAGGTAACCTGTTCGATGTAACTGTGGGCAGTTACAGTTATGTTGGAAAAGTACCTACTACAGTCATCCCAAAGCTACAGCTTTCTCCTGACACAGCTAAAAAGAATTCTACATTTTAAAGATGAGCTTCTTATTGTGCCTAAATCTCACTCTCATATCTCTATTGCTTTCTGTGAGCACTAATAAATAAACTTCCAAAATCTTAAACTTCTCCTTAAGTCTCTATCTGCAGCAACCCAGTACAACCCTTGGTACCAGGTAGATTGAGGAAACAAGGTAAAAAAGTAAGTTTGGAGCTATATCCACCAGCTGTGTGGCCCAAAATATTGTTTTGTGGATGGTAATTTGGGAACTTACAACTAACATATTATAGCATTGAACTTTTCCACTTTAACTGATTGTAAAGCAGGATAAGAAATCAATGGAAAAATCAGTAGCAGATACATTATCTCAGATGTGAGAAACCTTGGAGAAATATAATTTAAAGAAGCAACAGAATAAAATGGCAAATTCTTGTGCTACTGATATATGATACATTGAAGAAAGATGGATGAAGGGATGTAGATTCTTTGTCTTTTGATTTCAGAGTCCAAAATTTATAAAAATCTTCACTACCATTATCTGTAAAAAATACAGAATTCCAGACAAGATACACCTCTCAACTCAGATAATAGTTTGAGTTAGAAGTTAAAGCTTAGCCTTAGAAAAGTTGAGACTCTGTGACTTTGGATGGAAATATATCAGAGGAAGGAATGATGAACCTTGAGATATGAGAGTACCCTAACATGTCTAGACATTCCAAGTTGGTCTACTTTTCTCATTAAAAGCAACTACTGAGGTTTGTAGTTGATACAGAAGTCCTTGCTATATATATATAGCAAACACTCTGCCTGGGGTTTTCTAATCCATTTTCTGTTTTCCAATTAACTATAAAGGACAATACATAAAGTAACCCACAATATATACACCCATAAGATTTGACCTACGAGTAAAAGCATACTATGTCTGGAAAAGAACAGTAAGTTTTCTTTAAGGATGTGATCTCTGGTGGGTTGCTCATACACCAGTGGATTGCTATACACCCAGGCATTTATGGGAAACACTACATGAACTCCCTGGATTTTTCTTTAAATTACATGGTTAGAAAGGAGATGTCCTGATGGTTATCTGAGAGGAATGGAACAGAGATGTGGGAGATCAACTTAATTAAATTACTTAGAAAACAATACATACACAACCAAAGAAATCTGAGAAAATGGAAGAAGGAACATTAGGCATAAATCTAGACACTAAACTTAAAAATATAGGAAYACTCCCCTCTTGCAAAAAATATCTCCGGAGAGAAAAGCCAAGCTAGGTTTCTGAAATGATCAGTTCAGAAAATGTGTAAAAATAACTCATTTAAACCTCAAATAATAGCTAATAATTTGGTAACCTACTTTGTTGCAAATGTAGGACAGTGCCAGTTGAAAAATCCCTAAAATCAATTACATCATAAACTATCCCAATACACCTTGCTTTTCATAGCCTTCAAATGAAGATGAGAGCTAAGGCAGAACTATGTAATATATATTATATATTATACTTCAATATAGATGAAATTTACACTCAGACTTAAAAATATTTGCAAATAAAGTGAAGCTCTGTGAATGTATTATATGAGCCCAAAGATATATGTTCACATGCCAATGCCTACCAGAGAGCATTCACTGTCCAAGAGGATCCAAATGGGCAAATACACTCAGTAGTCTAGCCAGTTGCCTTCTTGTGTCATTCATCCCCTGTCCTTGGACATCCCAGTCACTTAGCAGTGGATTCTTGACCCAGAGACTCTTGGTGACTGGGTTAAGATTTATACTTAGGCTGAACTGCAAAGGACTCCAACTCACCGAGACAAATCTACTTACTAGTAAAACAAAAATGTATTTTTTTGTTTAAACCACTCAAATTTGATGATTTGTTATTTTCCTATCCCACCCTATCCTAAATGGGCAACTGTTGATCTTGAAAGTATAAACATACATTCTAAATATGCATTTGCTTCTCTTTGTACCAGGACCCCAGCCTTGTACCAGCAAGCATACATTAGGGCAGTCATGAAGTGACTCTTGCACATGATCTACCAACTAAAAACTTATGTCAAGAAAGAAATACTCATTGATTCAATGTCTGAAGGATCCAGAGTGAAACAAGTGGTGAATACTTGGAAATTGTACAGTAACAGTTAAAACTGAAAATGATCCTTGGGTAGCTGATCTAAGGTTCTATCCTTTCAGAATGGAGCAAAATAAAACACTCAAAGGAGAAAGTTTCTTCAGGAAAACAACAACAACAATAAAAAAATGAAGAAAAATATAACGTGCCTAATGTTTATTATAAATATTATTGAGAAGATAGGCGACAAATCATGTATTTGCTATATAAAATGCATAGGGTAACATTTATTAAAATGTCTTGGCAAGTAATATATCAACACTAATAATTCTCTACATAAATGTGTTATAATTACTTTACATGTATAAACTGTCTTGCTTTTGGGTAGATTTGATAAGTTTACCCCAGTAAGTGTTTTTATGAATTACTTCCAATTTTACTGTAATTCAGAAAATTTGGAATTCACTTTATTTTTGTTTTGGAGCATAATTAACATGTCTTAGTGCTTAAATAACATGTTAAAGATATCTGTTAGCCTTTGTCACATTCCAAAGTAGAAAAATGATTTTTCAAGATGATGGAAAGTAATTCCTTTTCTATTTCTATTTTTCATCCTCCCTGAAATATAGTCATGTTGATTTTATAATGAAAATGAGTTAGTAAAGATAAGAACATACCCACTCAATAGATATTCATTGAATTTTCAAGTGAAACAGAAGTCCAAAAAATTGTCATTGAAGATCCTTGGGTTTTATTTTCAAGGCACCAGGTTAAATTTCATATAGCAGGAAATTGAATACTCAGCGTAAATTGTCCACCCAATTTCAAGTAAGCATGCCATTTCACTCCTTGATTTAGTTTATAGGAATTACTATGTTTAACAACTTAGATATCTATGCTTTTAGAGGTAACTGAAGTGGTTCATAGCTAGTATTTTAGTTCTTATGTGACAAATATATCTTTAGAATGGAAGAAAAATATCTTTCAAGTACAAGAGGGAAATAGTGTCATGATAAAAATGTCACATCTTTCATTTGCATTGGTAACTTTTAGGTCTTTTCCCTCTTTTATATAATGGGCATTGAGAACATTTTAAATATAAAAGAAAAATTAAAGGGATGGTTTAAAAGTCTCTGCATAAGTAGCCTCATTCCAATTAATAGAGAAGATTGAGAAATACAAGAGTGAAAATGAAGGCATACAGTATTGGTGGACATCATCCCTCCCACTCCAAAACTACAGATGAGCTGCAAAGAAAATGTTGCCAGTCCATTTATATATAAAATGATGTCACTAGAAAAACAAGTAAAACTAAAGTTGATCATATTAAACAAAAGAAGCCTATCTTTGAAAGTTCTGTAGAACACATGCTCCACTATGCTCATAGCATCCCTATTTATAATAGCCAGAAGCTGTAAAGAACCCAAATGTCCCTCAACGGAGGAATGGATACTGAAAATGTGGTATATTTACACCATGGATTACTACTCAGCTATTAAAAACAATGAATTCATGAAATTCTTAGGCAAATGGGTGGAACTGGAAAATATCATCTTAAGTGAGGTAACCCAATCACAAAAGAACACACATGGTATGCACACACTGATAAGTGGAAATTAGCCCAGAAGCTCGGAGTACCCAAGACACAATTCACATATTAAATGATGCCCAAGAAGAAGGAAGGAGAGGCCCCTGGTCCTGGAAGGGCTCGCACTGTAAGGGAATATCAGGACAGGGAAGCAATAGGGGGTTGATTAGGGAACAGGGGGAAGGGAGAGGGCTTATGGAACTTTCAGGGAGGGGAGAACCAGGAAAGGGGAAATCATTTGAAATATAAAAAAAGAATCTATCAAAGAAAAAAGAAAAAATGAAAGTTCTATATAGTGTGTGTGTGTCTGTGTGTATGTGTACATGTGTGTGCGTGTGTGCAATTTTATATGTGTGTTTATGTGTATATGTACAGTGCTTCTGTATGTGTTCATATATATTATGATTCTGACAATATTAGTGGATTAAGTGATCAGTAAAAATAAATATAAATCCAATCTTAGGTTGTATTACTTGGAAAATGTGAAAAGGTAAAGCATTTTCCTTACAGATACTAGAAATTTAAGAATAATAAAAACCAACAGTGCAATGCCATCTCATGAGAACTATTTTATGACACAAGTAGGGAAAAATCATATGATTGTCCACTAACTGATAAATTATCTTGTTTCTTCTCTTCACTAATAGATTTAATAGACTAGGTATGAGTGTTTTGTGTTGATAGAAGATGTCTAGCTTTTGAGGTGTTTGAGAGATTTTTTTATTAGATATTTTCTTTATTTACATTTCAGCTGTTATCCATTTTTCTGGTTTCCTCTCCAAAAAAAACCCTATCCCATCCCCCCTCCCCTTCTCACCAACCCACACACTCAATATAATGTTTTAGAAGGTAAGACATGCTGGACATTAACTATTAACTGAGTCAAAAGAAAATCCAACTTGAGATTCACATTTGAGAGCTGTCTTGATTAGGGGACAGCCCTCAATGATGATCAAAGATGCTTTTGACATGGATGTTGTTTAGTACAGAAATTCAAAGTGTAGAAAAAACAACTGCACATGAGTTGCTAATTCGTAAATGGGTCCTCGGTATTATATATTCTCCCATTAAGAAACTGGTAACATCTCACTTTTTGTCATGCCTTAGAAAACAGACAGGCATCTAAAGAAAATATAATAAAATAAAACAAAAAGGAACAAATTGGATAAAGACAAAAGAAACACAAGGAAAAGAGCCCAAGAATAGGTATAAGTAATGAATACAGACATAGAGGCCCACTTGTTCTCACACTCAAGAATCCCACAAAAATACTAAACTAGAATAGAGCAGGAGTTCAAGAGCCATACCTAAACATAGTAAAAGCAATTTACAGCAGACCAGCAGCCAACATCAAAGTAAATGGAGAGAAACTTGAAGCAATCCCACTAAAATCAGGGACTAGACAAGGCTCCCCCCTCTCACCATATCTTTTCAATA
>BDUI01017036.1:8779-27037 GCA_002335545.1 Apodemus speciosus
ATAAAATCAATTTTAATATGATTAATATAATTTTGGTAATACTAGCAATCCAAAAAACACTATTTTCTATTTCTATATCTTTGCTTAATGTTTCCTATTCAAATTATTTAGTTAAATAGGCTTGCAAGTTTATTTTCCTTTAACATCTTGATACACTAAGGATTTAATACGTGTCAAGTTCTTTTTCTCCAGTTTTTATTGTTTTGCCATGTATATTAACTTTTATTATTTTTAATCAATTTCTTGATTTTTGCAACTTTCTGGGGTCCCAGTAGAATCTACTCTGTATATATTATCCCTTCTGAAGAGTTTGGTATTTGTAATGTCAAGTCTTATTTTTTTCCATCCACTTCCCAGATGAATGATATGGAATACATCTGAATTTATATTCTGAGGAAAACAGAGTCTCTGGGACACTTGAGTTTTTTTAATACTTCTCATTGCCTCCTATATACCTGTATCTCTGTCTCTGTCTCTCTGTCTCTTTCTTTCTCTTTTGTCTGTGTCTCTCTGTCTCTGTCTGTCTGTCTCTCTCTCTATCTATCTATCTATCTATCTATCTATCTATCTATCTATCTATCTATCTATCTATATTTTATTTATTTATTTCTATCTATCTCTATCTTTCTCTTTCTGTAGACTAGTAGTGTTTGATTATATAGTAGATCTCTGGGATATCCAGTCTCTAGGTTTTGCTTACTCAAGCAGTATTAAGTGTAGGTTCCTTCTAGTAGAGGTTGCCTAAGGTCAAATCAGATGTTGGTTGTCCACTCCCACAATTTCTGTGCCACCATTTCCCTAGCATAGTATGTATGCTAGATAGATTGTAGGTCAAAGGTTTTGTGGCTGGATAAGAGTCCACATTTCCCTTTACATAGGCTTCAGAGTACTTTTCAACATAAAAGAGACTAGATCTTATGGTTGGTGTTCCATATTGGTACCAGCTCAATTCATTCTTTTTCCGTGAGTCATGTAGGTGTTATCTTTGGCAAAAGGGGCCCACTGTCAGTTATGCCAGACAAATCCTTTGTCATAGCAATAGCCTGAGCTGTTTGAGGATTTTCATGCTACCTATAGACTGAAAACTCATTTGAATGCAATACATATCACTAATAGAAGCCTTGCTTGGATACAAGAGATAATTGCAGAAGACTCCTTATCCTTCATAATTAGTCCTCATTAGGATCACTTTCTTCTGTTCCAGGAAGTTTCCACTACATTAGGTCTCCACACCATATCCTGAATTCCTCCCTATACCACCTTCGCACTCCACAGTTTTTCACTCCATATTATCTCAACCCACATGCCCCTTCCAAGGGAGGTTTATTCATCCTTTTTACATTCTCCTCATTTTTTAACATAATCTCTCTTTATCTACAGTTTCTCACAGATTATAATTTACTTAATAGTTAATGTCTAATTTTAAGTGAAAACATGCCTGCATTATCTTTCTGGATCTGCATTACTTAGTAAGAATTTTATTTTTTTCCTCGTTACATCAGTTTGCCTGCAAATTACATGCTGTCAGTTACTTGAGCAGTTGTATAAATGTTCCACATTTTTTTATCCATTTTTATCTTGAGGGACATCTGGGCTGTTTATAGTTTCCAGCTTTTATGATAAAGTTGTTGTGAGCATAGGTGAGCAAATGTTCTTGTGGTAAGATGAAAAGTCCTTTGGGTATATGTACCCAAGAGTAGTACAGCTGATTCTTAATGTACATTGCCTCCCAACATTCTAATAAACTGCCACATTGATTTCCTTAGTGGCCATATAAGTTTGCATTTCCACAAGCTGTGGAGGAGTGTTCTCCTTGCTTTACATCCTAGCCAGCGTGAACTGTCTCCTGTCTTACTCTTCTGTTATTGATCCTAGTCATTATGACAGGTGTAAGATAGAATCATTAAAGTAGGTTTGATTTTCATTTCCTTAATGGCTAAAAATGTTAAGTATTTCTTTAAGTATTCCTCATCCATTTGATATTCCTCTATTGAGAATTCTCTGTTCCACATTTTAATTGAATTATTTTTATTACTAGCATATATATATATGCTAGTAATAATTAGTTATCTGTTGAGTGTGGAGTTGGTCAAAACATTTCACAATCTCTAGACTGCCTCTTTGTCTTCTTGACACTGTCCTTTTCAGTTGCTTTCTGTTGCTTCCTTTTCTATGTGAGTATATAAGTTTTTTTTTTTTATGTCAGTTGTTGTTGATATCTATCTTTAACTCAAGATTGTATAAGATGTAGGGATTGACCAATGATTGTAGATTTCTATTTTTCTTGTGGTTGTTGTTCTTGTGTTCATGATAGTGGTGGTAGTTTTTGTGCTAGATATAGTGGTCGTGGTGGTGGTTGTGATGGTGGTATGTATGAGTGTGTGTGTGTGTGTGTGTGTGTGTGTGTGTGTGTGTGTGGTTTGTGTACTTCCATTCTTTTAATTTTGTTGGTATCAGATTGCTTCCTGTGTTTTCAGTGTATATAGTCCATCCCCACAGGGTAGATTTTATTCTATCATGTTCTATAATGCTAATTTTATAGATAGAGATCATTTAAGTTTGATTTTATCATAAAATGTCTATTTTATTCACTATGATGATTAAAAGTTTTGCTGATCATATTATTCTAGGCTGGAATTTGTGGTTATTTTTTTATAGTATGCAACTCATTTGTTTAGTTCCTTCCAGCTTTCCAATGTCCATTGAGAATTCTCATGTAATTCTGATAGGTCTGCTTTGAAAGATTAGTCTTTTCCTTTTGCAGATTTTAATATGTTTTCTTTGTTCTATACATTTAATATTTTTGTTATTACAAGGCAATTGGTCCAATTGGTACCAATTATTTTTGGTCCAACATATTTGGTTTTCAGTAGATTTCTTGTACCTTTTCATGCATTTCCTTTTTTAGGTTTGGAAATTTGACTTCTATGATTTTGCTGGAAACATTTTGGGGGCATTTGAGCTGCATTTCTTCTCTTTCTTCTATACCAATTATTCTTTTTTTCCCTTCATTTTATTATTACTTTTGTTTTTGTACATTCCAGTTGTTGCCCCCCATCTTGGTCCAAACTCCCATTCCTCACCCCATTCCTCCTCCCTTTTCTCCAAGAGGATGCCTCTCCCCTGACACCCCCCATAAAATAGCCACTCTTGTTACTTCCAAATCAGAGAAAAATATCCTGTTATACCTGACTATAGAAAGAATCTCTTTTTGTCGTTCAAGCTAACAGATAACTTTAAAATTTTTACTCATTCTTAGTTCATCACAGCATAATAGATAATAGATATTTCTTAGGAAAAATATATCTTCCTCATTGAATTTATTAACTGCTGTATTAGTAGAAAACATAGTTTTAGTTCAAATCAATAAATATTATCACTTTTTTACTGTGCACCCTATTTCCTGAAATTTTTGTGTCAGGGGTCTTTTAGATTTAATATTTTCCTTGACTGATGTATCTATTTCTCCTACACCTCTGACTCTTCTTCCATCTCCTGTAACATAATGGTAAAACCTCTATAGTTAATGTTCAAATTCTCATTTTTTTTTTCATTTCCAGATCCCCTCTGTTTGTGTTTTGGTCACAAGTCAGGCTTAGGGATGGAGCTGAAAGTGAGTGAAAGAGAGTGCCTGTGACTTGGAGGATCAGGTTATACTAGTATTTATTCATAAGCAACAACAAACAAATAGAAAGCTAAAAGGGATCACATTCATTCGCGCACACACACTCTCACCTCCAGCCTGGCAGATGTTGTAGCCTGGCTCCAATGGCTGCATAGGCACGGCCCAGGCCCATGTGTTTCCTGCTGTGCTTGGGGCATCTGGAATCTGTGGGCTGGCTGTGGGGATAGGCTGGTCTCAAGAAGAAGAGTCTCTGTTTGGCCCTCAGGGATGAGCCAACCACAGTTGCCAGACTAGGGTTTTTAAGTCTCTTTCAACTGAGGCATTCAGCAATACTTTATCTGACACTGCCTTATCATCTCCATACACACACTCACTTGATTTCTATGGTAACATTTTAGCCAATCAAAATTGAGATGTTCACTTAGTCAGGGCATTTACCTTAGTACATTTCGCACACACTCACACACCCTGGGCTGATTACATCTGTCATTTCTTTTCATTTCTTAGATTCTTCTTTATTGATTCTATTTCCAATTTCAAATCTTGAGCAGCTTTATTTCCTTGCTCTGTGTGTATTTTCTGGACTTTTAGGGATTTATTTATTTCCCCTTCAAGGATCATATTACATTCCTAACATCTGTTTTAAGCTCCTTTATTTGTGCTTCAGTCATGTTCTAATATTCAAGGCCTGTTGTGGCAGTGTATCTGATATAGAATGAAGGCATATTGCCTTGGCTCTTGTTCATTGTGTTTGTGTGTTGGCACTTTGTCATATGGGGTTAGGATTGTGAAAATACAAGATACTGGTTATTGAACTTGTCTTTGGGGTTGGTGTTTTTTTTAATTATTTTTCCTGCTATTTTCTTTTTTATTATTGGATATATTCTTTATTTACATTTCATTTCCCTTTTCCTGGTTCCCTGCCCCCCAAAGTATTCTGTTTCCTCTCAGGACTTTGAGAACTTTTGATGTCCATGCATTGCCTGTTTTCCTGCCCTGTTCTGCTGTTGTGTTCACAGGAAATACCTGCTGGTGTTGAAGRCTGGATAATTGGAATGATTTGGGAAAGGAAAATTAGGGGATGTGGGTTTTTTGATCCATTGGAGTTGGTATCACAGAAGAAAGGAAGACCAGAATATATTGCCAGCAACAGAGCTGGGGATGAAACCTGGGATATTGACTTTCAGGAGTAGTAAGAATGGTATGAGTATGACTTCATCCTACCTGAAGGCAATTCCTCGGGAGTTGGGGTCTTGGACAAAGCAAAAAGCTGGGGGAAAGAGGTAAGGATAAGTCATTGGATTCACAGGAGTTGTATTCAGATTTGAAGGAAGAATAAAGATGGTGTTCTCCTGCAGTGCTAAGGACAAGGTAAATCTACCCTAATCATATTTATTTTATTTTTATTTTTCAGTTTTTTATTTTAGCTACATTTTCCCCTCCTCTTATGACTCTCCAAACCCTCATGTACAACTTTTTACTTTCCTTCAAATTTCTGATCCCTGTTTTCAATGATTGTTATCACACATCCTCTTAGTTTGTATGTAAAAGCTAAGCCACAAATTCAAACTACACATTCATTTTCTGATAGCTAAGCACAAGTCACAAATACACCTTAAAGGTATCAAGGAGCTTTTCTCATGAGAGAAACACTTACAATATCATTCCAACATAGGATTATGTTTCTTTCAGAAGACCAAAGAAAGATGGTCAAAAATAAAAATTATTTATTATATCTGACACACATCTTATTATTTATCCMTATGAAATTAACTATTTTTCTTAGGTGTGGTAAAACTGAACATAATATGGTGATCCATAATACATCTCTCCCGCTCTGCTATGAACTTGGGTTAAGACTTAATAAGGTCTTTTGTTACAAGTCAAACACATTTTTAAAAATAAATCCAACATACTTTCTAGTTTTTTAAACCTAATGAAGTTAATTGGAAATTACTTATATCAAATGAAGAACTTCAAAACCATACATATCCTATACAAAAGTTCACCATTTAAAATTTTGTGGGATAACAAGAGACTTTGAATATAGCATATAACAATATCATCTGAGATCATAGATATGGGGATATTAAATATCATCAGAACCAGAGAACAACCAACAGGTTAAATGGAACAGTGGACAATTCTGTGTTCTCTGCCATGATTACTTGTCATGAATATTATAAAATTTAACTGAGCCTTACAAACCACATGATTATTCAGGGGAAGGAAGAAGGAAGAGATACTCTTACACATTCCTTTGTGGCCTAATTAAGATCTATGCAGTGCTAAGAAGCACATCTGTCTCATTCTTAAAATAGGAATAGGAGAAGTGACGAAGCTGCAAAGCTTCTGTCAGGATGATATTACACCAGTTCCCTACTTTGGGGACAAAGTGTAGAAGTAGGGAATAATTACCTTTCTAATGTATGGGATGAGACACTGTTAAAAATTCTTCATATAAACATACATTAAGACTTCTTCAGATAAAGGGGATCTAAAAGAGTAAACTGAGCCTTAAAGTTATGAAACGCTGTTCTATATCATTGGCTAGTTTAAATACAGCTATTAACTCCTCTAGATATAACCCCCATCATTCATTTATTTATTGAATTCTTCATGCAACAGACATTATTTTTATTCATGTATTTACTCTATTAAGTAACAACCATAATCTCAGAACTATTATTTCAACTATTGCAACTTAAATAAATAAAAGAAGCAGAAGCATTGCCTTCCTTATTAATAAATTCTGAAAACTTATGAGAGTGAAAACCATTGTAAAGATTGAGGAAGACATGCTCAAGGATGTGTTCTGTTCTTTAAAAACAGGAAAAAACTCATCTTCTCTCTCGTAATAGCAAAAATTACAGTGATAGGAAACAACAGTCTGCATAATTATCTGAAAAGAATAGTTGCTCAATAGACTATAAATGTAAAAGACCCAAGGAATGACTAATTACTTTGAGGTCAAGGAACAAGAAGCCTAGGCTAAGTGGGGCAAATGAAAAGAACAAAGAGTGACTGTGGCAAACCAAAATTAACTAGAAAGATGGCAGCTATAAAAGCCAATGAGGATGAATCTTTATAGATTGTTGTTAGGGATTATGATGGTTTTGCAAATTAATTATTGTAGATTCTCTTACAATAACAGTAATTTCACGATTATTTATTAGAAAACTCAGGTTCCAGTACTATGAGTGATATCCTCCTTGGTGAGTGTGTCTTGGTCTTAAGTGCAGTTAGGAAGCCACTGGTTATTGCTAAAGTGTGTGTGTGCAATTATTGTACCTGTAGGGTTATCATGTCATACAGTTGTTGATATGGTTCATAGTCATCACAGATGGGTGCAAGTGTTGGTTGCCTCTCTCTTTTAAAAGAGGCAAGTTCTGGTAACATGTAAACCTTATAAATGGAACATTTAAGGATAGTTTCATCTCATAGACATTTCAGTCCTGTTTCTGAAGAACATGGGGCCTTCATAAAAAGTGACTTACTCTAAGGGAGTAACCAAGGACTATATCAATAGGCTATATGTTTACAGAACCTCTCACATAGCCTTGGAAACAGTTAAACAGAAAGCTTCTTGGGTCTGGTATTTTTTATTAGGTTTTGGCTCTTGGAGGAAGGACCATTGCCCAAGATGAGAAATTTTCATTAAAGCTACACATGTATATTTATAAACTGAGTTAAATATGTTGAAGAATTCATACTTCATCAAGAATACTTCTCTTTGAAATAGATGGGGACACTATAAAAATTATAACACATAAATATGTGGAATTGTACATATCCATTCCAATAAATACACTTATAAATACTCCCACACCTCCTATAGTTTAAGGAAATTTGTGGATGAAAAGATGAAAAGATTGAAGAAACAAGAGGATCTAGGGATTAGCTATGAGACTTATTTCTCTAAGCATCATCAAGATCTAAACTTCTAAAATATTATCAACACGTTCACCCAAATATAAGACTAAGGAAAACACAAATATTCCAAGCAGTAAGGAAAGAAGTCCACAATTCCCCAACCCTACTGTAAGAACTACAGGCAAATGAGTACATCTGGGAGCAGGAAAGGTAGCTTCCCAGTAAGGAACACACCACTTAGTTCTCCAATGCCAAATGATCAGTCCTGAAAACATATGAAAAAAGTAATATGTGGACTCGACAGGTTATATTTGGAAGTATACATGCATACACAAATACAGAAATGCATACAATAACACTGATGTCACGAGAAGTTACAAATTTGGAGAGAGAGAAGAGATATTGTAAGAGAAGTGAGAAATAGTAGATTTAAAATACAATGTAAAAATAAAGAAATAGACACTGTGAGAACCTTTGAAGGCTATTTGATTAAAACAGAAAGTGATGAAATGTGAATGCAGATGAAATAGAATCTGACTCATGATTTGTAATATGGTTACTGGCTACTGTGTTTTGAAATACTCTAGAGAAGAGAGATAAAACAGCAGCTAGAAAGAATCATAAAACTATTTTGATAAGTGAAAGTTTAGCAGTGGCTTTCACCACGATGGCTGGAATGAAAATCAAGACTATCATATTGATAAATTTTGACATATATTGGTTTAAAATAAATATGGAACAAATAATTATGGATTTATATGAACACAATATAAAATATATTTTTCATATTCTTATGAAGCATGCCTTTCAGAAAGCTACAGAAACAAGGGACATTGATTGTGATAAAGGCTTAAAAGTCTTTAGATTACATCGAAATTAACAAAAGAATGAGAGATGAACACTGAAGCTGAAATTGTGCACAAATCAACTAAAGTTACCAATAGTAATAACTAAATAAAACTAAACATAAAATTTGCATCTAATGTACAGAAAATTAAAATGTTAATCTAAATAAAGTTATTTGCTTTGAGATAGTTTTGATGTTTACACACAAGGAAACAAATGGAAATTCAGTGAAGATACCAGAATATTTGGAGTGATTTGTGACTCAGGTTGAAGATAGTATTTTACCCAGACTAAACAAATTCATTGATGAACCTAAGTAGGTGAAATATTTTACAATGGACAAATAAGAAGTCTGATGTATTTTTCCCCTTGGACTTATATTTCGATGTAGCCAAGTTATCTAGATGATACATTATTATTAATGACTCAAAATAGCCTATGTATTTATTGGCTTATTTTGTTTAGTATGGCTGTTCTTGAATTTTCAAATTAAGATCTCTGATGTATTAACTAAAAAAGATTTTTCTAGGTCTGAGACACCATGAACTGAACTTTTTCTCCCATCTAATACTTTGCATTGGATTTAGATAGAAATGATTTGTTGCTCTCTCAAACATTCTCTTTAATACCATACTTAACTTCCTAATTCTTTAATTATAAACTTACTAGATGCTTTTTTCTTTCTGTTGACTTGGTGTGGTTTTGTTTTGCAACCTTTTCTTAATGAAATTCTTTCTTTATATATATATATATATATATATATATATATATATATATATATTTGCTGTTAATGTATCCATCTTACTTCTCATGCACTGTGCTTGCTCTCTAAAATTAGTATACAACGATATACAATGGGAATAACAATGTCAGAATTAATCTCCATAATAAGTGGTACCAGCTACTTTTCTTACCATCATTGATTTCTAGGATCATGAGAAAAAAATGTCACTACTTATTTTGATCTGTGACTTGATGAACTCAGAGAATACATAGTATTATTTTCACATTGTTTTATTCACACATCTTTTTATTCTTATGTAATTTCATCAGCCATATGCTTTTGATACTGTCATACATAAATTTAACATATAAATATGATTACAAAAGAAACAATCAGTGCTGTTATTTGTCTTAGTTCCAAAAATCTATGTATTGAGAATGGGATCTGAAATGTAGTTATGTTCTGGATGGGGCTTATTGAGTTTTTGAGACCCTCACCTCATCATCCCCTTGATTCAATGAATGCCCTTATTGTAGGATGGACTTACCACAGAAAAACAACCATTTCTCTTCTCTAAGTCTCATTGACCCACTCTGACTAAAGGGGCAGAGAAAGAAATACATGGACTCTTTTATTAGCCTAAAGCACTGACTTATTAGTATAAGACTTCCAGACACTAAAATCACAAGTCTATAATGTTCTTTTCTTTTCTGTTTTCTTTATTTCCTTTTCTTTTTTAATAAACATACCATGCTACAACCTTCTGTTACATTACCAGTACACCAGCAAAAATGGACTAATATTGAGTTAAATGGAGGAAAATGGTGGTAATGAGTTTGTGTTTTAACAACTAAAATCCTATCTCTTAGATAATTTTCTGTAAAAATTAAACATTTCTAAAATGTTCATTTCCAGAAATCTCTAATCCTGATCTGGGATTGCATTTCTAAGAGAAGAAATAATCATGTCAAATTCAGTGTACTGACTTTTCCTGGTAAGTCAGTTATTGGTAAAAATAAAGGTTTTATTGAGAATCAAACAGAATGATTCATAAATGTATTATCACACTTCAAGTTTTCCTAGAAGAAATAAAAGGAAATAAAGAAAAACAGCTTACTAAGACCTTTCTAAAAATGTACTGAATTTATTCTTTGACATTTGCATACACACATACACCCCCCCACAGATATATGTATATATGTGTGTGTGTGTGTGTGTGTGTATAAATAAAATATTTTGACTACCTAAACCACTACCTTTATTACTTTATCTCCTGTTCTTATACCACAATTTCCTCCACAAATTTATTTCCTACAATTATATCTTATTTATTTGCTCATTTGGTCTTTGAGGTCCACTGTTTTAAGTAATGCAAACTGTAGAATTACAGGTTTATACCTATAGTTATAGCTTGTTCAACTCCTCAGTAAACACATGGATACTTATAATGAGATTTCCTCTTTTTTATTGGATATATTCTTTATTTACATTTCATTTCCCTTTTCCTGGTTCCCCGCCCCACAAATGTCCCACATGTCCTTTTCCCTCCCCCTGTTCCCCCATCCACCCCTTCCCTCTTCCCTGTTCTGGTATTTCCCTACACTGATGCATTGGGCATTTCCAGAACCAGGTCCACTCTTTCTTTCTTGTTGGACATCATTTGGTATGTGGATTGTGTCTTTGGTGTTCCAAGATTCTAGGCTAATATGAGATTTCCTCTTTTTTTTTTCATTTAGATTTTATTTTTTTTTAGAAAAAATTTTTATTTACTATATTCTTTGTTTACTTTCTGAATGCTTTCCCCTTTCCCAGTTCCCCCCTCACCATATGTCCCCTAAGTCCCCTTCCTTCTGCCTTTTCCCCAATCACCCCTTTCCCATTTCTCTGTTCTGGTACTCCTCTACGATACTGGATCAAGTCTTTTCAGGACCTAGGCCCTTTTTTCCTTTTTTCTTGGGAATCATATGATTAGCTAATTGTGTCTTGAGTATTCAGAGCTTCTGGGCTAATTGATATCCACTTATCAGTGATTGGATTTCATGTGTATTCTTTTGTGATTGGGATAGCTCACTTAGGATGATATTTTCCAGTTCCAACCATTTGCCTACAAATTTCATGAATTCATTGTTTTTAATTGCTGAGTAGTATTCCATTGTATAAATATACCACATTTTCTAGTCCATTGCAAATAGTTCAAGAGTAGGAAGACTGTACTGAGACTCTCCCTAATTCATATTCAGAGCTCCTATCTTTTAGAGCATTATAATAGACAGCCACAGCTTCTGTGAATTCATGATTGTATAGACTATGACATGTCCAAAAGGTCACAATCCATAGCCCATTTTCTAATATTCTGACTCATATTTTTCCCTGTCTTCTTTAAGTCTCAGTTGTAATACTATGAATATCGTTTTTAGGACTGAACAGTCTACTGTAAAATTTTCTCAGCATGTATGAAGCCATGAGTCTCTGTTTTCACTACTACTTATTGCAAAAAGAAGTTTCATTGTTGTTGTTGTTGTTGTTGTTGTTTTATTAGTTAATTATTTTATTTATGTTACAAATGTTGTCCCCGCTTCCCGCTCCTTCTAGCAGAGTTCTTACTCCTAGTCTGAGTATTTCCTTGTTTGGGGGCATGATGTTTCTGCAAGATTAGTTGCATCTTCTCCCACTGAGGCCAGACAGGGCAGCCCTTGGGTACATGTGTGCCTGGGACCTTGGCCTACCCTGTGTATTCTCTTTGGTTGATAGTTCAGTCTATAGGAGCTCCTAGATTTTCTGGTTACTTGACATTATTGGTCTTCCCCTTCAGTTCCTTCAATCCTTCCCCTTTCTTTTCTATAGGGATCCACAATTGGAGTGGTGTTGAGTAAAACCGTTAGAAATTCCTATGGACCTAGGATGTGAGAAGCTCCCAGGACTCAATGAGATGATATAGCAGAAATGTCCAACAGTGGGAAAATGGAATCTGAAGCAACTACCATCAATAGTCAGACAGGAACTCCACAGGCATAGGGCCACCTATGCATCTTCAAAAATTTTAATCAAGAATTGTTCCTTTCTAATGGAAATGCAGGGACAAAAATGGAGCACAGACTGAAGTAATGGCTGAACAGTAACAGGCACAACTTGAGATTCATCCCATGGGTGGGCACCAAGCCTTGACAATATTACTGATACTATGTTATGCTTGCAGACAGGAGAATAACATGCCTGTTCTCTGAGAGACTTTACCAGCAGATGACTAATATAGAAGCAGATACTCAAGGCCAATGGTTAGAAGGCAGATGGGGAAATAACAACTTTGCTCTAAATGTCAGTAGTAAATTTACCACTAGGCCCTAGGATGTCTTCAGATTTGGATGTGTTAACTCTTTTACGTATTTGGTTTCTTTTTAAATCTATTTATTTATTTATTTATTTATTTATTTATTTATTTATTTATTTATTTATTTATTTTAAACTCTTGATTTTATCACCTCCCATTCTACCCTCCAACTGTTCCACAACCTATACCTCCTCCCCACATTCCTGTCTCCATGAAGATGTCCCTACCCCAACCGCCAACTCCACCAGATATCTAAACTCCCTGGGGACTGCAAATTCTTGAGGTTTAGGTGCATCTTCTCTTACTAAACCCAGACCCAGCAGTCCTCTGCTGTGTATGTGTTGGGGGCCTCAAGTGTCTGAGAGATCTCAGGGTTCAGATTAGTTGAGAATACTGGTCCTCCTCTTCAGCTTCTTCCAGCTTCCCATAAATCAACCACAGGGATCAGCAGTTTCTGTCCATTGGTTGAATGCAAATATCTGTATCTGAATCTTTCAGCTGCTAGTTGGGACTTTCAGAGGGCAGTCACTATATAGATCCCTTTTTCAGAGTGCTCCATAGCCTCAGTCACAGTGTCAGATCTTGGAGTCTCCCCTTGAGCTGGTTTCCACTTTGGGCCTGTCTCAGGACCTTCTTTTCCTCAGGTTCCTCTCCATTTCCATGCTGGCAGTTCTTTCAATTATGGGTCTGAGTTTTGACTGTAGAACGGCAATCCCTACCCTTACTTGATGCCCTTTCTTTCTGCTGGAGGTGAGCTCTATAAATTCCTTCTCCCCAGTGTAGGGGTCATTTCATCTAAGGTCCCTTCCTTTGAGTCCTGATTGTCTCTCACATGCCAAGTCTCTGATACATTCTGGTGGGACTTCAGCATCTTACCTCCAGAGGTTACCTATGTCCATTCTTTCTGCTGGCCTTCAGGGCTTCAGTCCACTTCCCCCAATCAATACCAATTATGTTTGCCTCTCTCTCCCATCCCCTTTCCCTCCCAAGTCCCTACCTCCCTTCTCCCTTGTTGCTTTCTTCTCCCTCCCAAGTACTCCAAGGACTGAGGCATCCTCACTTGGGCCCTTCAGCTTGTTGACCATTTTTAATTCTGTGGACTGCATCTTAGATATTCTGTACTTCTTTTCTTTTTTCTTTTCTTCTTTTCCTTTTTTTTTTTTTGACTAATATCCACTTATTAGTGAGTACATACCTTGCATGTCCTTTTGGGTCTGAGTTGCCTCATATAGGATGATAATTTCTAGTTCAATCATAATTAATACTTTCTGAAAAGTAAGTATTGAAATTGAGATGGAAGGAGAAAATTTCAAGCTCAGTCCCAGCTTGATTTCTCTACATCATATAGCGTGTGTCTTCAGCAATAAAGTCTAATCTAGCTCTCATGGGCACTACAAAAGAATGCAAAGATCCTATATTTGTTGAGATCATCTGGAGCCTCTCTGATAAAATGTGTTCAGACATCTCATACTTGATACAGAGAATTTTGATTAGTAACCCTGATATTTCAAGAGAAACATTATTTGTCTGCGCAAACTTCTCCTAAGTCTCTTTGTAGTAATGAACTTTCACTTACAAAGTTGTATGTGTCTATGCAGTTTGCTTATACATTCTTAGTTTTGCTCCTCTTTTGATCCTAAGTCATATGCGTGTATTTTATCTGCAAAATCAAATTTTCTTAATTATGATTGAAATAATTGAGACTATATAAGGTCTCTTTATAATATGTGCTTCAAAGAAATAACTAACATGTCTGTATCTCTTTATTGTTGATAATATGAATTATTAAAATATGTAAACATCCTTTGTTGCTTTTATTATTTTTTTCTGGGAAAGATTACCTATCTTTATCTGTACTGATGATCTAAAACTAACAAACAAATAAATTCCTGATTTTAGTAAGAAAKGTATAATATGTAATTAATTCTAATAGTTGAGTAATTATTAATTATAATGTGCCCTCTGTTTCATAGAATCAACTATGCCACATTATTCAGGGATACATATCCTTTTGTTATCCTTCCATTATATATCTATGATATGCTGAAAATTTTCTGGCCTCCATATTTACATTATGCTAAAAATTATTTTTATATGTTCATTTTAACCTTCTAATGTTTACCATACCCACAAAATATGCCTTTTTGGCAGTGGAGATAATACTGGAGTGCTTATCTCTTTTAACCTGATCTGGTTTATTTGACGTGAATTTAGCATGCCCAGGTATAATATCTCAGACTACAAAACCCAAATCAAAGCAGTATATTTTAAATCACACATAACAAAGTATTAGCATTCCTGTACTCATATTTAGCTTTCCATTTTGTTTCAGAGATTTAAATGTCCTTTTTTTATATCAAAACCCTTCTGTATTTATTGCTGAAACTCTATACTGTATCTTGAAATCTGGAAGTAAATCCCTTTAACACTCTTCTTTTGGCTTGTAACTAGCTTTGCTCAGAAATTATAGGACTTTGTATTGTTTTTGTGAAAAATTTTATGGGAAATTTGATTGTGAATACATTGATAATATTTTACAATATTAGTATAAATATGTTAGTATTGCATTTTCATAATGTAAATGCCATCATTATATTAAGATAGGACATCTTATTATTTATTTATTATTTATTTATTTATTTATTTAGTATTTTACATCCCTCTCACTTAGCCTATCCTGTTCACCCTATTCCATAATTCTTCCCCAAATCTCCTTCTCTTCTGAGCAGGTAGGGGCTCCCATCCCCCAATCCTGGAACATCACATGTCTGTGAGGCTAAGCATATCCTTTCCCACAGAGACCAGACACAGCAGCCCAGATAGAAGAACATATCACACATTCAGGCAATAGCTTTTTGAATAGTCTTGTACTTGAGTTGCTCAGGACCCAGATGGTGACCAGGCTCCACATCTGCTATATATGTGTGGATAGGACAACATCCAGGCTGTTTATATTCTTTGGTAAGTGTCTCAGTCTCTGAGCCCCAAGGGTCCAGGTTAGTTGACATTTTGTGGAGTTTCTATCCTGCCTTAGGTTCACAGTCTTTCTTCCCATTCTGCTATGAGTCCCCATTCTCCATCCACTGCTTAGCTGGGTGTGTCTGCACCTGTCTAATTCAGCTGATGGGTGGAGCCTCTCAGAAAACAGCCATGATAGACTCCTGTCTACAAGCAAATCAGAGTATCATGAATAGAGTCAGGGATTAGTACTTGTCCATGAGATCAGTCCCAAGTTTTCCCAGCTATTGGTTGGCCATTTCCCCAGTCTCCGTTCCCTCCTCCATCCCTACATTTTGGGTAGATAAGAAAGATTATGGTTTGCAAGTTTTGTGGGTGAGCTGGTCTCCTTATCACACCACTATGATTTCTGCCTGGCTCCCAAGGTGGCCTCTTCAGATTTTATATCCTCACTTCTCTGAATTACAGCTAAGAACAGATCCCCCCTCCATATAATCATTTTGCAATTTTTTCCCAAATCTTTTCAGAAATTAAACTTTTCATTGCATAGGTCTTTCTTCTCTTTCATTCCCTTAATTCAAAAATGTAACTATACTAATCTGGTATTTAACAACAATACCAAAAGTTTACATGAAACAAAAGATAGCATCTTCACAAATGATGCTGGAAATAAAAGAAATGTTGACCATGTCCAGAAGAATGAAATATATCCTTATCTGTCATACTACACAAAATAACTCCAAGTGGAAAGAATACCCCAATTTTAACATGAAATGGAAAAGTTGCAAGAAGAAAACAGGCAGTATCTACAAATTATTAGTATGGAAATTATTTTCTGAGGGAAATCCAATTACCCAGGAATTAAGGCCAACAACTGACAAGTGGGACTCATAAATCTAAAAGCGTTCTAAACAACTATGAAATAATAAGTTCAGTGAAGAAGAAAACCACACAGAGTAGGGAAGAATCTTTTCCAGTTATGCATCTAAGTAAATATTAATATCCAGAATATGGAAATAACTCAAAAACAAAGGTCCAATTAACACAGGAAGTATTGATTTCAATAGACCTCAAAGAAGAAATAAAATGGCTAGGAAATACTACCTTAGAAAGTGTTTATCATCCTTAGAGAMTATAAGAATGCAAGTATAAATAACTCTGAGATTTAAATTTGCCCCAGTCATAATGGTCAACAATATAAATGACAAAAAATTCTACAGATGATGTAGGGGAAATGACAGCCATTCATTGTTGGAGAGATAACAAGTGCGTTCAGCCTCTCTGGAATGCAGTATATGTATAGTGTGTGTGTGAGTGTGAGTGTGTGTGTGTGTCTTTCTGTTTGTGTGTGTCTGTATGTGTCTCTGTGTATGCATGTGTGTGTGTCTATGTATGTGTGTGTCTGTGTGTCTGTATGCCTATGTGTGTGTGTGTATGTGTATGTGTGTGTGCCTGTATATATGTAAAACTCAACATCTTACTATACAGATACTTGCCCAGCCATAGTCATTGCCATTCTATTACAATAGATTGGAAAGGAAACAACTTAAATTTTTCTTAAACAGATGGATATMTAAGAAACCATAGAACATATACACAATGGAATACTTTTCAATTTTAATAAACATAAAATTGTTAATTTTTTAGCATTTAGATAGAAATTAAAGATTATATTTTATGAGGTGACCCATAGCCCTCCCCTCCAAAAATGGAAAACAAAAAATAATTTTAAGTTCTCTCTGTTAGGCATTGTTTCTCTCTCTGAATCTTCTAATTTGGAAGGATGGTGGAAACCTCAAAAGTCAAAAAGGGTCATGAGAGAGTGTTGAGAAGGGAATAAGGTTGTATGGAAAAGAAATGGACCATATATGGGTAGGTAATAGTGAAGGAATATACAGAAAAATAGGCAGGTAAGATTATCAAATAAGACCAATGATGTATGATAAACCTCAAGGATTTTTTTTTATTTTATAATTACCTAAAATCATATGCAATACATATAAATATACCTTTATTATTACCATTATTATTATTACATATGTATATGTATACATGAAATTACATTATGAAATTTAGACTGCCAATGCTCTCTAGAAGAGCTGTAGACTATCTAGCCAATACAACATAACTAGGCAGGATAAGCCTCTGTTCACCTTGTCATGGTAGTACAAATGATTCCCAATACTAGCTATGGCCATTGTCTGCAGTTATAGGTTGAAAAGTAAAGTTGAAAGTAGTCCTTATTGCTGAAGACTCTTTGGACACAAGACTCAGATATGAGCTGTATGTAAACTGAAAATCCACCTTTCCATCATACAGTTTTTATACTAATAGAAAGTAACATGTAAGTTTCCATGGTAGGCAAGCACCCCATAGATCTGTCTAAACGTGATGTCTATGGATTGTAATTATCCATGATAAGATTTCTAAAAGTGAAATAGTGATTCATTTTCTGTAGTAATCAACAGTTGAATAGCTAAACTTAAAGTGTACTCAAAAAGATGGAAATAATCCAGGATACTAGAAACCTATCMAATGAGYTGGGGCTMATGAGGTCATGCATCTTAAAGAGAACCTACTACYATAATTTTACTATATCATCATGATTTMCAAATGCATTCTAAAATGTATTTTTATATCCAGTTCCCTAACTGTCTCTCACCTTTCATCAAAGAAGTTTCTTTTAACATAAAATGCAGATATTTACAGGAAGCAACAGCTTATTATGAGGAGACATTAATGAACCATGTGGAGCCAAGCTCCAATGGTATATATCGACAACACAACTACTGTGCCTAAGACACAGCAAATAAAGTAAAAGAGAGGAACAGTGCAGAAAAATTGTAAGATCCAAAGACTAGGGAATCTGCTGATGAATTGTTTATCTTAGTAATGATAAGAAAG
>BDUI01017042.1:8269-18940 GCA_002335545.1 Apodemus speciosus
CTCCCTCTCTCTTCCTCTCTTCCCTCTTCCTCTCTTCTTCTTTCATTGCCCCCATGGTCTGGTTCAGTCTGGACCCTTCCAGGTACCTTGGGCTGTTTATATTTAACCTTCTCCTCAGCCATTCATTTCATTCACAAAGCACCCTACTCACCTCAGTGTTTCCGGGAGGTGGAGATTTGTGCTTTCATCACCATTTTACATTGGAGAAGAGGCGTGCCTGCCTTCCCCTACCTATCTGAGGGAGGCTGATGGGCTCACTCTCTGGAAAGAGGGGACTGGCCTTGATAAATCAGAAAAGACAGAACAATGTGAATTCCCACAGTATCCAGGGTGTGTGTGTGTGAGTGAAGCCCACGTGAACTGGCCACTCAGTTAGCCCCTCATCAAGAGAGATAATGAAGGAACAAAGGATGGGAAATAGGTTATAAATGAGAATTCACACATTGGACAGGCAAAAGACACCAGCTGCAAATACACCACTGGTTGGGGTGTGGCTCAGCAGTGTGACACTTGCCTGGCATGTACAAAGCCCTAACCTCTGTCTCCAGTTTACCCACAAAGCTGGCAATACCAACACTAAAGGAGCCGCTGCGGATACACAGCTGTCAGAAGTAATTTCCTCCAGACTGCTCCATACATGCTGCTTGGGTGCTTTCAGAAAGGAACTGGCTCCTTCTGTAATCCTTATAAGAGCACACACCCTGTGACTCATCCATTGCCTCAGAGTTTATCTCAAAGGACCAAATGCACATAAGAATACCAGTTGCTTTGTAGTAGGAAACTACAAGCCCAATGCGATTAATCTTTCAGTGAGTGGGTCTGCTGGATAACTTGCCTGCCCTGTCACCGGCAATGAAAACCTCAGGTTTTGGTCCACTTTCGGTATTTGTCCCTTAGATGGGTGGTGTGGAAATGGCAAAAGAAAGGATGCCCCAGAACACACCAAGATCAAGTTCTCAGCACAAAGGGGATGTATTTGCTCCGGAGGAGCAGAGGACTGTGTCTGGCTAGAGAGGAGACCGATGTGGAGAGCCCTTCAGTTAGAATCTCAGCTTTTTGTCCTGCTTGCTACTGGAAGCTTCTCTACCACCACCGCCTAGAGGACACATTCTGAGCACAAGAGCTCATAAAGGCTTGTAGACGGATGTCTAACTGGCAGACCGCACAGCGCTAAGGCAGCACAATAGGATTTTCTTTAAAATGTGAATCAGTAAACTCTAAAAGTGTCATATGGAGATTTCCTCCACATTGAAACATGCCCTCCAGGGAAGGGGGAAGCTCATGAGACTCTGGGATCAAACACATTCCACATGTCTGGGGAAGCTAAGACTGGAAAGTTTCATGAGGAACCCCTCTCCCATCGTAGTCAAAGGAACAGTGAACAGGAGACTCTGACCACTTGAGTTGTTGAGAGAAGGTTCTCAGGCCTGTGGACCTCAGGCTTCGAGCAAGTCACACACACAGCCCTGAGGGCTGGGGCTTGCAGCTTTCCTGAGTCGCCACCCATGCAGTTATGAGCTTCTCAGTGATGCAGCAGAATGTGAGTCTTCCCTGCTCCTGTACGTTATCTCAATTAGAAGTCATGGGTTCACCGGATTTGGGCTTTGATGTGACCCTTGCTTTGGTTACTGTAGACTCCCTATCTGGGATGAGTAGATGTGTGCTGTCACACGTGCACAATGTGCATCCACATGCCCACCCACAAATATTAGGGGATGATACCCTTGCTCCTATGCTAGTCTGTGGCTTTCCCCCTGTAAGATACTAATAACTTCCATTTTCCTTTCAACAGATAAAAGTTCAAAACACTAAGAATGACAAAGCTGCGCTTCCCCTCCTCATGGCTGTGTGGCGGAGCCCTCCAAGTGGAAGGACACAAAACATACTAATCTCTTTTTCTCAACTTCTTTCCTTCTCCTCCCCCCCCCAACACCCAGAGAACTGTCTAACGCAATCGTTTTATTCAATAAATCATCATTCTGGTTGCTCCTTTTGCAGAGTAATTCTTGGCACCTCGCTCGCCTCGCCACTGCCAACGCCACAGCTGTGGCCTGCGCTCTCACACGCTCCGGCTCCCTCCCACCCAGAGATGCCAGGAGAAGTGATTTTGCTAAAAACGAATCAAAACAAAATCGCTCGCTCCCGGAAAGTTTGTAGTGGTTTCTCTCAGCACTCGAGTTTGTTCCTGAGGAATTTAATGCAGCCGAATTTGTGAGCACCTTTGTACATCTCAGGTTCTGAATGCTTAAAATATACAACTTCACTTCATTATCCCTATAAACCATAATGGGGGTGCTTACACAATTTCATTTACAGGCACAACAACCAAAGCTCAGCTTCTGTTTTTCCACCTAGGCTGCTGCAGCTGTCTACCACTAATGAAGTGACTCAAAGCAATATATACTGTTGGGAAGTTTGGGGCAAGAACATTGGCAGAGTAAGGGTCTAGTGAGGGCTCTTGTCCTGGTTTGACAGCATCCCCTTCCTACTGTGTTCTCACAGAGAGCCACCCCCATGCTTCTTGAAAAGGCACTAATCCTTTCACCAGATCGTCACCCTCATGACCTTATTTAACCCTAATTACACCTCCAAGGCCACATCTCCAAATACTATTACATTAAGAGTTGCGGTTTAAAGGTGAGAAGTTTGGGGAGATAACCACGCGGGCCGTAAGAGATGTAAGTAAGAGACCAGTGAATCTACAGACTCTGTGCAGTCTCATTCCTGTCCACCTTCTCTCGGGACTCTAGGCAGACAGAGCAGCTGTTATTCTGTTTCTCAAACATATTCAATGAGCCTTGCCCTAAAATGCTTCCTCGATACTGTTTGGAACTCTTTGGTTTCAGATCTTGACGCCCCTCTTGACTTGTGCCATTGGATTGAGCTTAAACACTGCCCCTGAGCCCAGCCTTCACCGCTAGCATAAAGGATGCGCCTTTCTGTGCAGTTGCTGTATAAAAGCTCTTCCTTTCTATGTGGCTCTTCAGCATTGTCTTGTCTGGTTATGAGGTGGCTTGCCTCCTGTCCAGAGCTTCCTGGAGTGTGAGTTTCATGGAAGCAGAACTAGTTCTTTCTGGCTTGCATCCATCCCTGCATGCCCTTGAAGAGTAMAGCCATGTAATGGAGCATTCAAGAGTGATGTCTACCCCATAGGCCACACCTCATTGGTTTCAGTCTATTCCAAGGGCAGTGGCCCCACAACACTGAGCTGAAGGGCACCTGAGAGACAGAGTGACATGCAAAAACATGACGTCACATGTCATCTGACACTGGAAAAATCAAGAGAGACTGAAGATACATTATGTAACTGAGAGTACTCCTATCTTTGCCCCTTACTTACTTAGGGGAATTCTAACACTTTTCTTTCATCCTACTATGGGTTGAATGGCTGTTAACTCCTCCCACACATATAGCTTATTCATATATTGAAGGCCTAATTCCCAATAAGATGGTATTAGTAGGTGAGGGTTTGGGGTGGGTTATTTAGGTTATGAGGTGATAGTATGAGCCCCTGATGATATCTGAAGCCATGGGGAGAAGCTGGTCATCTGCCAACTGGGAAGTATGCTTCTGGAAGGAAGCAAATCTAATCTTGACCCTGCAGGAAACAGAAAGGTCTGAAACAAGTGTCAGCCACTCCATGTCACCTGCACTGGGATGTATGCTGTGCTGCCCCAGCTGACTAGGACACTCCTCCAGCCACCCTACCAGGTTCCAGTCAGAGTCTTCCCAGTGGCTCCCTCTCTGTCAACGCAGCTCTTTTCCTACTGGCCTGTTGCTCTCTTGGCTGAGGCTGTACCTCCTCCACCATACCCTTCTTGACTGCTTTTTCCCTCTCCCAATGTGCCCAACCCATATCCCCATCCCAGATCAATATCAATCACTTCACATATAATACATTTTAATTACATATATTATATAATGTATAATTTATATTATATATGTGTGTGAATAGGTAAAATATATGTGAATTATATAATATATGTGAATTATATACATAATATGATAATAGAGATTACTTCACAGAGGACCCTACTTTCTGCCCTCCCTAGACCTGCTGGTCTCTGGCTGACTTGGCACTGGAGTGACTGGAAGAGGTTGGTGTTAGCCGTATTCTGAAAAGGACAGACCCTTTGTCTCTTGCCAATCCTCCATCATCAAAATCTTTTATCATCAACTAATTCTCCCTTGCTAACTGTGCAAACAATTACCCCATATTACTGCCAAAATGTTGCGATGCTGATGTCTTTATATAGTATTTGTCTTTTACCTTCCCAATATTGTTTGCAACAGCTAAAGAGATAGAACCAGATTTTCTACGTCTCCAGTACATTTCCTGTTTGGAAAGTTGTATTCACAATTTGTTTAGGTGAAGCTAAACATTGTGGCACATGCTATAATCCTCAACTTGAGAGGTTAAGACAAAGGTGAGACTGAGACGTATAGCAGGATCTAGGCTAGCCTCAATGAAGATCTGCCTCAAAAAGATATTTGGTCAAAATCCTGCTGTTTGGCAGATCAAGTCCTAAGCACATTTCAGGGTAGGTTCTAAAGACAGCCCACTCTCTGCCCTGGAATATTAAACACTTGGCAAAGCTCTGGAGTAATACATATCTGCTTATTGGCATTCATAGATGCTTGCTTTTCAAAGGCCAACTCTGTTCAGATTTTTAATTAACGTAAATACTTATTGCCTGGGGAGTGCTTAAGTGGGTGCATCAGTCTTCCGAATGCCAAGGGAGACTCTCAGAGTTTAAAAACAGTGACTTAAAAAAAATATCCCCATCAGATGTAACCAGCATACATCATAGCTGTACATCATCCGTGACAAGTTTCAGAATAAAGATGAAGGAAGCTGAGAAATGGACCTGGAGTCACATCCTCTCCTGGTACCACCAGAAAACCCAACCAAGGGACCAATAAAATCAGGAATAAATGTTTCCATTTATTTTGATAGATACCAGTTCATATTGTGCTGAGACTATTGTGAGGACATGGATTTTTTTTCTATTTTCTATAAGGACATGGATTTTAAAATCATGTGTCAGGTAAATGTGGCTGTTCCTTATAATTCCAGGTTCCAGCCCTTAGGACAGTCAGTCACTGGTCTTAGGTTTAGTCTGTGAGTCAAGAGCTGACTCTCAAATGAGAGCTGGGTGCCAATCACTCATTGAGTAACTTAGGAACATTTTATTGAATACTTGGTACTTTCCAGAGATTGAGTTACTAGTACTCTCCAAAGGGATGTAAAGAATCCTGATTTAGAAGGGCAATCCTCACACAGATATTGAAGGAAAGTCCTTAATGTATGAACAAGAATGGCCAAGAAGCTCATGTAGGAGATGGGTGGGGCACATAGGAAGGCAAAGAGATATGGTGTGAGTCTCCAAGTGGGCAGGAGTTCAGAAGAAACCTGAGGGGGATAATTGGGTCTCTCAATCCAGAGGCCCTATTCAAGTGCAGGTGGATTTTATGAGTAAAAAGATCATGTTGCTTAGGAGGGCTTCAAAGGCAGATCCAAGCAGCCGGCATATTTAACAACTGAACCATCTTGTCTCCTGTCTRGGCTRTTGAGAATATTTATCCACGTCTCATCTCTCTGAGGTAGATTTGTGCTCACTGCATTTCCCCTAGCTCTATGCTTGGTGTTGTTGAGTCCCTCATTCAGTACATCATGGTGGAAGGGAGATTTGTGCTGTTGAAACCTGCAAACACTACCAAGCAGGGCTTGACTTACATTTTGTTAATTATATAGACCTGTGAAGGAAATAGAGAAAATGTTTAAAATGCAGACTAGTCTTAAAGGTTTGTGTGCATTTGTAAGGTTGCAGAGCAGAGGGTGAGATAACTGGGGTCTCTTCTTTTTAACCTTGTGCCTTGGACATTCTAGGCAAGCACTTTACTGTTGAGTCATAGACCAACTGCTTTGAACTTCTTTATTTAGAGACAGGCTCTCACTACTGCTCACATCAGAGGAAACAAACAGGAAATCTTGGATCTCTTGAATGCCCTAATGAAGCCAGCAACTGTATTATTTACTGCCCAGAATGTCAGAAGGGAAAAGACTCAGTGGGCAATAGCCAGGCAGATCAAGTGGCTCCAGAAGTGGCTGTGCAGGAGCTTATCCTGGTTATGGGCCTGCAAGAAACACCTGCTGGGAAATGGGACTGGACTAAGTGATGGTATCACTTAAAATATATGGAAGAAGAAAGGACTCAGATTGCTAGCCACCCTACCAACTATTACCTAGAGAAGGAAGGGCAATGGTGCACACAAGAAAGAAAACTATACTCCCCAGAAAGCAAGCAAAAGACTTACTAGGCCAAATGAACAGATGAACTCATTTAGGGGATGAAAAGCTTGTTCAAGCAGTTAAGGGACCTAAAGTGTATATATAATAGGACTCAGGTTTTAGGCCAGAAAGATAGTAGAACAGTATAATGTATGCCAGCAACTGAATGCTTATGTAGCCAAGAGTCAACCGGGCAGAAGACCTAGGGGAGAACAGTCTGGAGTATATTGAGAGGTAGATTTTACAGAAGTTAAGCCAGGAAAATATAGTTACAAATACCTTCTAGTGTTTGTAGATGTTTTCTTTAGGTAGGTTGAGACATTCCTCACCAAGCAGGAAACAACTACCATGGTCGCCAAGAAGATGTTAGAGGAAATTTTCCCGAGGTTTGGAGTGCCCAATGTAATTGGATTGGACAGTGGTCCTGCCTTTGTCTCTAAAGTACGTCAGGGATTGGCAGMGATGCTGGGTACTAATTGGAAGCTCCATTGTGCATACCATCCCCAGAACTCAGGGCAGGTAGAGAGAAGGAACAGAACCCTAAAAGAGACCTTAACTAAATTCACCTTGGAGACTGGCTTGGACTGGGTGATGCCCCTCTCCTTGGACCTGTTCCAAGCTTGGAACATCCCATACCATTTTAACCTGACCCTTTTTGAGATCCTCTTTGGTAACCAAACTCCCTTAGTGTCCACTGGGCCCTTCCAGGAGGTATCCCACAACAGGAAATTTGGCCCAAACTGTCTGCCTTGAATGCTCCAGGGATGCCAGAGACCCCTCACTGCTTCCAGACTGGTGACTGGATCTATGTAAGGAGTCACAGTCACTGGAACCCCAATGGAAGGGACCCTTTCTGGTGCTGCTAACCACTCCAACACTCATCAAGGTGGATGGTATTGCAGCCTAGGTGCATGCTTCCCATTTGAAACCTGCTGATGCCCCATTCCCCAGAGACCCCCGCTGGRCAGTACAGAAGATGGACAATACACTCAAGCTCAGGATCACTCGACCTTGATCATGACTRCCTGTTGGTATCTTTGGATTCTGGTTCCTTCTCCCATTCTATGTGCCAAAACAATTACAGCACTCACTGTCTCCCTTTTGTTGGGGTTGGGGTGGCTGGGGCAGCTACCGTGACCTCTACTTTGGTCTTACAAGGGAAAAATTATGGCAGTCTGAGGGCAGCCATTGATTTAGATGTAGAGAGAATAGAAATGTCCATCTGTCACCTTAAAGAATCATTGACTTCATTTTYAGTAGTACTGTAGTAGGAGAGGATTCCTCCAGCAAGGAGGGCTATGTGCTGCCTTAGCTGAATAGTGTTGCTTTTATATAGACCATTCTGGGGTTGTTGAAAATTCAATGGCCAAGGTGAGAGAAGGGCAATCCAAGCCAAAGACAGAGAGAGAACAGAGTCAGGGCTGGTTTGAGTCTTGGTTTAACTCTTCCCCTTGGTTAACCACCCTCATATCTACCTTGTTAGGACCCCTAATTGTTCTCCTGCTATTGTTGACTTTTGGCCCCTACATTTTGAACCACTTGGTCGCTTTTATTAAGGAACACATAGGTATAGTGATCAGCTAATGATCTTAAAGCAGAAATACAAAGAACTANTGGTCTTACAAGGGAAAAATTATGGCAGTCTGAGGGCAGCCATTGATTTAGATGTAGAGAGAATAGAAATGTCCATCTGTCACCTTAAAGAATCATTGACTTCATTTTYAGTAGTACTGTAGTAGGAGAGGATTCCTCCAGCAAGGAGGGCTATGTGCTGCCTTAGCTGAATAGTGTTGCTTTTATATAGACCATTCTGGGGTTGTTGAAAATTCAATGGCCAAGGTGAGAGAAGGGCAATCCAAGCCAAAGACAGAGAGAGAACAGAGTCAGGGCTGGTTTGAGTCTTGGTTTAACYCTTCCCCTTGGTTAACCACCCTCATATCTACCTTGTTAGGACCCCTAATTGTTCTCCTGCTATTGTTGACTTTTGGCCCCTACATTTTGAACCACTTGGTCGCTTTTATTAAGGAACACATAGGTATAGTGATCAGCTAATGATCTTAAAGCAGAAATACAAAGAACTARATACAGAAGACCAGAAATATGAGCTATCAGATTACCAGCAATAGCTTCAGGATTGAAGCACACAAGAAAAATGGGGGGATGAAGAGGTCAGTTCAGGACCTTTGGAAAACTCCACCAGATCCTGTCCCTCCTGGAAGAGAAAAGTCATGGAGCACTTAGGCATCTCTTCCCTCCAGAAGGGAGAGGCAAATWACATTCCTCAGACCCTACCATGAGGTGGGGGAGAGGGGTCAACCATTGGCCACCTACGGGTGTGGGAGGCCCAGAGCATGTRGACACATTCTGCAGAGTGGACTGACCATTGGCCACCTACAGACAAGGGAAGTCCTTGCCACCTCATTGCCTAAARACCAATCAGTTTAAAAGTCACACTGTTCTGTCAATCACATTGTGCCTAATAGCTGCTGCTCTGAAAACTGTATAAAAACTATCCAAACAACGGGCTGTGCAGGATCATTCTCTCTCTCCTTCATGTGCAGGGCAACGTCAGCATATTGGAACAATAAAATTCTTCTTGCTTTTGCATCGATCCCTGGCTCTGCGTTGTTCAGTCAGGGGRTTTTAAGTAAGTTCAGGCTTGCCAGAGTCATACATTAGCTGAGAATAGAGTGTATGGGGGACAAAGCAGAGTTGAGTTAGGAGAACATACTGTGGTATTGACTAGGTGTTTGTGGCACAGGTGAAGACACTATCAACAGAGTCATGTCAGCAGCGTCATGTCAACAGGTGTGCTCCTGATGCTTTTAATGATGCTTAGAAGGGAAGGAAAAAAATAATCACTGACTACAAGATGCAAACAACAGGAAGAATAGTGTAGATAATGAGATACCAATCCACTCTGTTTGAGACTCACTAAGTGTGAGATGCTCACTGCACAGAGGAATTCTTCCAGATGATGTTAAGGGATTGTGTTTTAGCAAAACAAAACGGTCAGAGTAACTATTCCTGGAAGGAACTATAGGGTGGGTGTATCATTGGGGGTGGGGTTTGTCTATCAGAAATGCAAAGAGTAGACATATCCCAAATGACCTGTGTGACTAACACTTGGTGTTGTATCCAAGGATGGCTGACAGTGAGCCAAGGTCGGAAAGGCTATGTTTGGTTCTGTTTGTTTGTTTGTCAGTCAGAGCAGTGACAGAGAGGGGGAGAATTTAGTCATCTTCCTAAGACGATGTTGCCCACAGTATGGATCATTCAGTCGAAGAAGCTTAGGCTTCCAGGAAGCCTGTATCAGGATATGGAAGACAGAAGCTCTTGCTCCTTGCCTGATTACCCTCACCTTGCTAGCACAGTCACTCCTGCACCAACATTACAGCCTACTTCTTTAGGATTCCAGAAGACCAGCTGAGACATCTAGCCTTGTGGACCATTTACTGTATTCTTGGACTTTTGTTCACAGCCAGCCACTGTTAGATTAACTGGGCTGCACCTTGTAAGTCATTCTAATTAATCCCCTTTCTTAATATATACAGAGATTTTACTCTATAAGTTCTGTTACCCTAGAGAACCCAGGCTAATAGAGTGCATTTCTCCCCATCCCACTGCAAGSAAAGGAACTTCCTACCACCCTGAGGAAGACCCACTGTTGCGCTGTTCAGAGTGAGGTAATATAGACAGTGAGTCTTGTGTTTATTTGTTCACTTGGAGATAAGCAAATGTCATACAAGTGGCACACACATTCTCTAAAACTGTCACTCATCCAGATAAACATCACCTGGTAGTGGGACTGTTCAGGAGATCCTGCTGATAATTTTTGGAGAATAAGAGAGATTGTCCCAGTCATTGTTTCCCCTGGATGCTTCCCACTTTGTTATTTATTCTCTTTATTCTCCTCACTCATACCACCCATTACAGTTAGATGTGGTTTGCAGGATGTTGGGAAGAAGATGGAGGAGAGGCAAGTGGAAATAAAACAGATTTGGGGGAAACGAAGCCATCAAGGGTCAGATAGTAGAGATGACTTTTACTTTTCTTTAGTGTTTTGAAATTCAAGTTTCAAAATATTTCAAAACTAAAGTGGATAACAGGAGACTTTGGGATGTGACAGGCATGTTCATTACCTAGTCCGTGGTGATAGGTGTGTGCACATGCCCAAACTCATCAAACTGTAAGCAAGTGTGTACGGGTCTTGTGTATGTCAGCATGTCAGCTATATTTTGGTAAAACTGTTTGTTTACTTGCTTGCTTTCTTGTTAAGGAAATTGGTGTACTGGAGAGATGGCTCAGCAGTTAAAAGAAGCACTTACTGAATTGTAGAGGAAGAATTCAGTTCTTAGCATCCATATTTTTGTGGCTCA
>BDUI01017043.1:7256-29918 GCA_002335545.1 Apodemus speciosus
TGCCTAATGCATTCTTGAAGTTTCTCTCACGGTGCAAGTGCCACTGAGAGACGGGCTTTCAGAAGCCCYGCGGACTGGGGGGTGGTGGAAAACTGCTGGGAGTTGTTTTGCTTAGAGAGCTAAGATCACCCGCGCCTTCTCTGGCAGCTTTAGTAGCTGACCACCCTTCTCYGGACTCTCAAAACCATAAACTGCATGTAGTTTCTTTGAGTAGGATGTCTGAAATTGGGTAGGAAAAAAAAAACTTGGTGGTTTTAAACATTACTACCGGCAACTGAGGCAAAGGCAGAAAGGGAACAAAATGGGTGTTCATGGTGACCATGAGTATTATTCCCTTACAAATATTACTGCCTTCTGTTTTACCTTCACATACAATGGGTGGGTTCACTTTACCCGATCAATGGAAAAACATGACTTTCAAATCTCTCTCTCTCTCTGCCTTTGCCTCTCTCTTTTTCTGCGTGTCTTTGTCTGTCTCTCTGTATCTGTCTGTCCCTCTGTCTTTTTGTCTGTCTCTCTCTCTCTTTCCCTGTGTGTCCTTTGTCTGTCTGCCTGCCTATCTCTCTGTCTGTCTTTCTCTGTCTTTCTGTCTCTCTCTTTCCCTATGTGTCTTAGCTATCTRTCCTCTCTGTCTGCCTGTCTTTCTATCTGTCTCTCTGTCCGTCCGTCTGTCTCTCTCATTCTTTCCCAAATCAAATTATCAAATATAATAAATTTTTGCTCTCGAAAAAGTTTCTGGAAAGTGAGAACCTTTTTTTTTTATCTGCCTAAGAGAAATGGAATTAATGGAAAACCAAACAGAAACTCTGGTAAGAATTCTATGGTGAATGGTTAAATATTTACAACATAAGAAGCAGTCCATCTGAAAACAAACGGACAAGTGCCTGGCTCCGTTCCCCATCTCAGGAATCAAGAATGTTCCCTTGCTGAGAGCTGCCATTTTGTTGACATTCAAGTAAAAGATTTGGCTCCAGGGAGCTGTGGGAGTGAGCGCTCGAAGCCCAGTCTGGGAACCATTATCATAACAGATGAGCTCATTCCGCACAGCTCCGACCKGCCCTCCCGATGTCTACAAACACGCAGAGACCCTAGGAAAGGAAAYGCCTYCCCAGCTCAGCTCTGGGTCTCATCTGCCCAATGGATGCCTTCACCGACGGAACCCACCCCCTAAATCATCACATTGCCAAACAAGATGACCAGGTCACCACACAATTCCACACGCCACTGGGGTATCGAACATGCTTCAGGAGTGTTCACAGTGATCAAACACCTTTTGCTGGGCTTGCTGTTGTTTTAGTTTGGTTTGTTGGTTGGTTGAAGTGCTGGGGATCAATCCAGGGCCAGTACATTCAGTCTCTGAGCCGTACCCCCTACTTCCTTTTGCACTTTCACGCCCCCTGCATCTATCCTGTCTTCTCCATCCCTCCCTCATTCAGGTTTTCTCTCCGTCTCCCAAAACAATCACGTCATTTGTTTCTTGTGCTATTCTCTAACCCTATCATGCATTCTTCAACAGTGTGAATTCTGACATTTCTACCAAAGTCCCGTATTTATACCAAACTCCTGTTTTTATATTTCTTTGTAAGTAAATGATCATGGGGTTATTTGGTAACCTTGAAGATTTTAGGAATAAGCAAATGTTTGTTTACAACTTTCATCATGATGTGAGGAGGTTTGGTCAATGGCTTTACCGAACCTCTTTGTGGGAAGTGTGTAACCTTGAGACTAGATRTATTGACAGAGAACTCACAGCCCGGGTCACAGCCCGGGTYGAGCACCGGGCACAGACATGTGGCACCATGCTCAGGGTTAGAAAATTCAACAAAGTAAATGATTTTTCAAACATGATCCCGACAGCCATCAGGTCATGGAGGTGCAGGCCTGGAATCCAGGTCAGGAGGCTGAGGTAGGATTGCAAATTCAAGGCCAGGGAATTCTGGSTAAGTTAGTGAGACCCTGTTTCAAATGATAAAAGTCAGGGAGGGATTTGAGGGGTGCACAGCTCAGTGGTAAAGAGCCTGCTAGCCAYTCACAAGGCTCTCGGTCTGATCCCTTTAATGGCAAAAACAAATGAAACAAAACAATGTAGGTCAGAATGTTAAATTCTCAGTGTCTGTAGAAAYGAAGGACAATTCTTTAAAAAYGACTCCGTGTTTAAGAAAGGGTATTGCTAAACAAAGGCTAAAAAGATGATTACTAAATGTGACACTTGGCCTGGTACTCAGTTCTATCTGTACTAAAAGGAGGAGGAGAGGGGAAGAAGAGGAGGAGGGAGAGGAGGAGGGGGAGGAGGAGGGGAAGGAGGAGGGGGAGGAGNCCTCTTAGGATCCACCTGTGGTTGAAGTCTTCACTTTTTATGCTATTAGATGTGTAGTTCCAAATGTGAATTCATGGCAGATGTTTGATATTGCCACATGTTCAAACTTCAGAATACTGCAGAGAGTTTTCCTGTCTGTCTGACATGTTCTCTGGATAAMCACCACCATGAATGTCTCTATATCATTCTGTGCTTGAAATGATAATTCCAGGAAATGAAACGAATTTGATGCATTCCTAYAATTTGTYATATTCTCTTTTTATGAAAAAATAAATTAGAAAACTGATGTTTCARATTTAATGTTAAGCTTCAGAAAACTCTATGTGTGGAGTGTGAAATAAGTTAGAGAAACACTTGTTTGCCACCAAAAAAATAATCTTAATTGTTTCTTCAGCTTATTCCTGGATGTTTGACTCTAGGGAAGTGCTTGGTAAATAGGAATTTCTCAATAAATTTGGMAAATAAGACTTGCTTAACAGGTACTATAGATGCCTTTTATGTTATGAAGTTACTCCTCAGCCTCTTGAAATGTCTGACATCCTTCCACTAGAACTAACTATGAAAATTGGTTGCATAGCTGTACTATCACCACTTGGAAGGTAAAGGCAAAAGACAGTGTAATAAATAGTACTTCTGAATACTAGGTCATCTTTAGCTCTGTGTTAACTATTGAGGTTACCTGACTATACAAACAATTGCCTAAATAAATTAATAAAAAATGGCTTAAAATGTAAATATAAAAATTAACCAACTTGCCATTTAAATAAACTAAATATGTATGAGACATAATTTAGTTAAGGTCATTTAGCAGTATATATTGAACAAGTTATTTATATTATCTTGTTATTAGACTAAAAAATACAATGATTTGAAATATTAAGACTTTAATAAAGTCCTCTTTCCATTAGTAGTTCTTGATTATGCTTTATATATATGATATATATCAGACACTAAAAAACATTAAAGAACACTGAAGAGGAACACATTTATTGTTTAGTTTAGTAACAGATTAATTATGTTCCAAACTTAATCTCAATCAGAATGTTATGATTTTGAAGTCACATGTCCGCAGATGGTGATGCTCTTTTGAAAGATTGTACAAAGTATATTTAAGGATCCTAGTTGGGGGAAGTAGACTTTTGAGGTGACACAATTTATTTGAGATTTATAACTTATCTCTTTTCTTTGTCCATCTCAGCTTTCTGTGCCAGTGAAGAAGTGAGGTGTAGAGGTGTTGCAACCATATGCTCAAACATCATGGTGCTACTATTACTACACCTTCTCACTCTGAGTGCTTTCAAATTACAAGTTGATATCAATCTCTCCCCCTTCTGTTATTTCAGTCAGATATTTTATCAAAGTGATAAGAAAAGTAGCTGAGATATACAAAACCCAAATATTTTCATTGCATTCTGTGTTAAATTTCACACAGAAGTCAATGGGATAAAACCTTTCTAAACTCAGAGTAGTGTATATACTTCTAAGGTCTCCTAGAGCTCAGTTTCAGTTCCTGTTCCTTTGAGAAACAGAAGAGCAACCTATTCAGACCTTCCTTTACTCTTTAATGCTACCTATCATACCTCACACAAGTCACCRATTTTAAAAGCTATCTGATTAAATCACAGAGAGCCACATTGATTAGAGCAAAGGTCTGACTGAAGGGCATAGTCAATACAGTGGTTCCCATGGAACACCTTTACCAAAGATCTGAGCCTCTGTCCCTATAAATCACTGTGTTTAGCTCCAAGGAGAGTCAGAGAAATGGATCAGATGGTACGGCAGATGCTCTTGTTTCCAGAAAGGCACATTGTTAAGTAGAGAACCACTTGAACCAACACTTCCACTCAATGTGTTGATGATCTTCCATGATAACTAGCCATGAATCAACTTCTAACCATACTCTATTAGGCTCTTGGCAAGCCAAGTCCATTCTGCCAGCTTTTGTCTCCAAATAGGACCAGTTAAAGCTACAATGTATTTTACAAAGACATAGGACCTACACTGTTTACTCTCAGATAACATGACTTTTCAACTACAGGCTTCTTCCCTCATCTATGTCTCATTATTATCACTTCTGTTTTAGGGGTATGGAAGGAGTGGTGACTTGGTATATGAACTTATCCTGGATCAGAGCTGGATAGAGGCCATTATGTTATTCCCATTTAACTATACAGTCTTGGAAAATTATTTAAGTTTTATGAACACTGATGTTTATAACTATTTTTTTCATTTTTTCTTTTTTTTCTTTTCTATATTCTTTGTTTACATTCCGAATTTTTATAATTATAATAGGAATCAAAAATGCTCACTTCCATTTTATTTACAAAATTCAAAGCTCCATAAAGGAGCTCAGTAAAGCCTTTCCCCCCTATCCTGCTATAGAAGCAGTCTTCATGTATTTGATGTGCATATAAAAATACACACTGTCCTTCGGTATGGTGACTTTATTGTCCACTGAGACCACCAACGATACATTTTTCTCCAGCATTGAAAGATTCCTTAATAGAATCTTTAAATGCTTAGATAGAAGACACTTCCCCTGATGACAGTATCTGAGCAATATCTTCCCTCCTATGGTTTATGTGACCAAGGATGCTGACTTTATACATACTCTCAAGTACACRTGAGTGATGCTTATCTCATTTACCAATCTTGGGATACCCAGATAGCCCTAGGAAATCTCTCCAGAGTTTATTGACTTAAAAGAGAGTATCCCTGTTCCTCTTGTATGACAAAATGTGGGAAAAGTGAACATTCACCCAAAGCCAAAGCTTGTGACCATGAAGTAGAACATTCTAGGTTTTTTTTTTTTCTGGCTACTCAAACACCAAGCTAAGAGGTTCCTTCAGCTTCCAACTGAGATGGATTGCTTTTCTGGCCAGTGGAGATTCAATGACCCTCTGTCTAACAATTTTGTCGAGTTGATAAAACAGTCTCTAGAATAAAATAAAACACAGTGGGGTTGTGCTTGGAATAAGATTCACATGCTTTGGACTTCAGGCACTTTTTTTTTCATTCACAGAATATTTCAGCTAGCTACTAGCAGGGAGCAAAGAAGACACATTCAGGCTTCCAGAAAATGTGTGGTTCAAACATAGCAAAGATAAAGGCTATGAAACCAAAAGCTCATTGAAATTTTCTCAGCATCTTATTAGGCTGGTAAATAYGAAGAGTTCATCCATCATAGAATTGTTATCCCTCACCTCCTTTGATTCTACTTGATGGTATCCATAGTGCCCTCTGACCCAGTCCCATGAGTATCCTTAGATTTAAATAGTGACTTACAAGGAATGGAGCTCTGATACTTGTTAAGGATGCCTCCTGAGAACCACTGTACTGACCATGAACCTCCACTGAGTTTGTGATGATCCTCTAGGGTCTTTGAAATGGTGTAATAAGATAGTTCTTAAAATTTGTGAGTTGGGTAAGCAAGTAAATTTGGGTAGGGTTAAAGAATGCTGTGCCCCTTAAGAGGACAATGTTACATTTATTTGTGGCCTATGCTAGAATTTACTCCATTTTAAAAGTGGAGAAAAGTTAAGTAAAAAGGGTTTCTTAATCTGCCTGTAATCAGTACCATATGGGACACATTTGGATACATTATGTTGTTCTACTGTTGTGAATTGACCATTTAATCCCATCAAAGATCTTTACACAGAATTAACTAGGAGCTGTGTAAAACCTATTTCTCATACATATATTATATATATTGTGTATATATGTACATATAGTATATATGAATAATATATGTGCATGCATTATTTTCTAATTCATCGACTCAGGAACTGTATGGTAATATTTTAAATGAATTGGCAGCTTCAACTACCCTAAGCTCTCAAGGCTTCCTTCTTCTGGTTCTTCTCAAGTAGATTTACTTAAGATGTCTTTTAGTTTACTTGCTCTTTTTTGTGTATGTCACATTTTTGTGTGTGTGTCTGCATAGGTGGGAAAAAGGATTTTGATCAACTAAAACCAAAGTCACAGGCCACTGACAGCTTCCTGACTTGTGTACTGGGAACTGAATTTGGGTCTTCTGCATGAACAGGAAGCAGTATTAATCACAGAGCCTTCTCTTTAGACCCTCATCTGTTTTTAATTGAAGATGATATTCAAAATTGTGGTTCAAGAGGAAGGATAGCCCATGGGTAGGACATGCCTAGTTTTTCATGTGTGTAACTATTATTATAATTATTCAATAGATAAATGCACCCATTACACTAAATCATATGCAATTGTCCATCTGTATTATAAGAGAGCTCTTAGCAACTTCAAGTGCTTTTACTTGTTCTATTTACTAAATTCATATCTCTTTGAAAATGTAGATTCTGAGTTGCTGGAGAAGAATATAGTGGCCCTCTGCTCTGATTATTTTTTATTACTTTAATTGAATGTCACACAAAATAGTTCTCTGTCAATTTGTCATTGCCAGAAAACCAGGAAACCACTCAAGGTGCCTTACATGTATTCACAGATTGCTTATTTTTATTACATTTGTTAATTTGGGTGTGTGTCCACATGCATGTGCACACGCACTCAGTTGTGCACATGTGTGGTGCATATGCTACAAGTAAGCATGTAGAGAATAGAGGACAGTTTATGGGAATCTAGTCTCTCCTTCCACCAGATCCAAGGGATTAAATGCAGGTTGTGAGCCTGAGAGCGGACACCTGTACTCACTCAGCCATCTTGTGCTTCTATTATTTATTTTTGAATTTTACTTTTTTTTTTTTTTTTTTTTTGAGACAGCGTTTCTCTGTGTAGCCCTGGCTGTTCTGGAACTCACTCTGTCGTCCAGGCTGGTCTTGAACTCAGAAATCTGCCTGCCTCTGCCTCCCAAGTGCTGGGATTAAAGACATACGCCACCACCGCCCGGCTTATTTTTGAATTGTAATATAAACACTTTCACATCAGCAACAACAAACTGGAGAGAAATTTTAGTTGGAATTCTAAATGGAATCAACACCAGAAGCTCTTAAAACAGGTTCTTACTTCCTACTTAGATATTAGCATTCCAGATTTGTGTCTAATATCAAGTTTTAGCTATTGCTTCTTTTACGGGATTTGACAATAACATTGCACTTTATTAGGTTATGTCATGTTATGTTACTGAGTTAAGCTAGGAAACACAATAATATCAGGAACAATGTAACTGAGTATGTAGCATCCAGAGAGGGAGAGCAGAAAATGAAACTGCGCTAAGCAGAGATATTTTTGTATGGCACTTAATAAAAGTCTGAGAAAATTAATAATAGTACTAAAATCCTCTCCTTATCCAAACCACCCAAGATATAGGAAATAGAGGGGAAGAAAGGAAGTATGAAGAAATATGAATCTAGACTTGAGAGTTTTAAATAGTTTTTTGCTTTCTTAAATCTGAAAGGTCCCTGTAGTGATATCTGGAAGTTCTGTGGGGGCAGTACTGAACTAAGAGACTTTTCTTGGTGTCTTTCCACATTTGAGTTTTGCTTGGTAAGGTATCTGTATTTCACTGCTCAGCACAATGTTTTTGCCTTAGGCCAAAACAAAACACTTACTTCAACCTGGGAGCCGCATCATGAAGGCGAGAGATGTTCAGGAGTCCTGTTTACCTCAGTGCACGCTTCAACGTGGAAACTTCTTCAGATGGATTCTCAAAGGGGGAAATAGTATTTGATTGCTGGAAAGCAAGGAGCTGGAGAAAATAAATCTCTGCGTTTAATGTCAGATCTAATGGCTTCAAAGAGACAAATAATTGAAATTGCTTTTAAGGTGTGGATCAAGAGAGAAACTGAGCAATGTCTGAGGTTTGGGAGCAGATTACAGAGTCTGTCTGGGGGGAAGATTTAGTAAGAAAGGGAATTTAGTCTGGCTTTCAAGTACAGACATTTTAACACACTACTTCTGGGAAATAAATTTTTATTTCCTTATATCCTGTAGAAAGTCAGTGTAGAGTTCCTAATTTTTGATTTATGGAAGGAGGAAGATTATTTGATTTGATTCATTATATATACATATACATATGTATATTATTATATATGCATATATAATGTATATACAATATATACGTATACATATGCATATACATACACATACACACATACACATACATATACACGTATATATAATGTTATATATTTACATAAAATATTCATTTATATAATAAATATGAATCCCTTTTCTCCTCAAAGACAGTAATGGGAGTAAAGGGATATTGAAAAAAGAATAGGTATACACAACAATGACTAGAGAGATTCAAGACCTCACCTACGAAATATTTTAGGAAAAATGTTTCAATTGCATCTTAACAAATGCGTAAGACTGGTACCGGGCATGGTTGGAATGTGCCTTTAATTCCAGCACTTGGCAGGCAGAGGCAGGTGCTTTTCTGTGAGTTCTAGGCCAGCCTAGTCTACAAAGCAAGTTTCAGGACTCCCAGAACATTATACACTGTCTCAAAAACAAAGAAACAAACAAAAAAATGAGTAAGACAGACATAACCCCAGACTGTCTTAACAAGAATTTTTTTACTACTGTGGGGGCTTTGCATCTTTAGTTTGGTTAAAATAAGGGCCAAGTACAATACATATAGCTCATGTCAAGAAACAAACAAGGATTCAGAAAAGACAGAGCACACTGAGATGGATCTAAACCTAGTAACACAGTATCCTTCTGTCCCCTCAAGTTTATATAAATTTATACAAAAAATACCTTTGGTTGATTGGCTTATTTGGACATGGGCTGGCAGGGTAATGTCATTGATGTCATGACTGAGAGACTCCATTTGACATCTGTAGTGCAGCACATCATGCCTTAGAGAGTGTAAGCCCAGAAACCACTCTCATGTGATCTTGTCCTTTCACCTAGGAATCAAGGAGCCTTTAAGCCTCAGTTCCTTTTTATATCAGAGTATGTGCCAGTCTCAGATGCATTGCTGACAATTATGAAGATTCATTTACCATGCTTATGAGTGTATGTGGCCCATGATAGCTATTCTTGATATATGAATAAGAAAGGAGATAAAGGAAATGCTTACAGTGATAAATTAAACTATTTTGTGCATATTAAATGGTGATGACACACTATTCAGATTTAAAAAAAATACTCGTCTTTGCATCTAGTATGTACACTTTCCTGGCACATATGTATTTCTCCTTATCCTCAAAAGTTGAAGTGTTCTCTTCTCGATTCTAGTTGATGGACCCTAGGTATTCTCAACCTTCCTTCAAGCTTATGAGACTTGGCAAGTCACTGGTCTCCTTTGTTCTCAGGAGCTGGCACTGCCAACATCTCTTCTGAATGTGATCCTCAGGCCTTGGCATCAAAGGTACAGTTTCTTGCTTTAATTAAGCTGAGATACATTTCTAAACGTGACAGCTGCAAATATGTATTCTCCTTCCAATTGAATATTGGAATACTTAATATTATGTGGACTTCATTTTAAGTACTTTTTTGTGGCCCTTGTCCCTCTCCTGTATCATGGTAGTTCCAGGAGAGAACATATGGCCCAGTAATTCTTTAAAACTCATTTTATGGGCCATTTTCAGGCACTTCCTGCTGGGCTTTGGAACAGAGCCTTGTTTGTGACTGCATTTTTGCTTATGCTTCTGCCAAAAGGGAAAAAAGGCAATAAAACCACAGGGCCCAATAAGCTATGGTCATCAGAATAGCTTAATGAAAGCAACCTAAACAATTGAGGTCTTTACCAGCAACCAGTACCACAGGGCTTAAACCTTGAACACAAGGACAGCCTATGCAGGTCACCTTTGTGACTTACAGAATATCTCTAACTGTTATAGAGTTTGAGACAATCTCAGTGTGTGACCTAACAGCAATACAATTTCTTAAGCCAAAAAAAAAATAAAGATAACATAAAAATAGAAATTGGTGGTTTCCCTTAACCTCTACTTCTCTACTCGGAGAAAGATAAATCTAAACTTTTTAAAGATACTATAAGTCAAAGAAAATATTCATTGCAAGCTCTGGGTCTACATGCATTCCTTAGTTCTTGCTTCAAAATTTATCTTAACTAAATTTTGGTTATTTTTTAAGCTGGCAGAAAGATATTTGAAATAAAGACTTGATATGGAGAAATATATTCACCTGAAAGGATATTTCTGCTAGGGAGCACCTAGTGTGAATAAGGCAAAATTRTATCTTGACCTATGTGCTATCAAACAGCTTTAATATGTGAATTATGAATTAATTCATAGTTATATTTTGCAGTAACTATGTTTTGATAGCTAGCAAGATTTGTGTGACTTTAAAGAGAAGATGATTTCCTTGTGACAGTTAATAGAAAACTTATTGTGATCACAAAGATTCCAGAGAAATGATGCAACCGATGGATACCATTTACCTGAAATTGAAAACAATGGTGAGGTGTCAGGGATCTTATCAACATGCATATAATGACTTCTGATTAACACTGAAAACATGTCTCCTGATTCTGGATGAAAGAGGATGATGATGTGACCACTCTAGAGCTTCCTAATGCCATGCCACCCAGGTTCTCATTACTCACTTCGACAGTGTTTTCCTTCCTGATACCACTAAAAAGCAACAATAATTTATTGATATGAATTCTTGTAGTGTATTATACCAAATATAATGGTGGAGAGGGATAAAAGCATTCTTACATTAGCCACCTCTTAGGCCTACAAGATATGGAAACATCAAGGATTATTTTAGGACTTTTAGTCTTAAAATATAGTTTTGGAGCTTTTCATTCATAATTATGCAAAGCCAAGTCATAAAGAAATCACAGATTAAGCCAACGGCTTTACTTATTCAGCTCCAGAGATGGAACCTAACATTATTATACTGTTAGTCAAGCATTTACCACTTACYTATGACACTAACTATTTGATTTCATACTGATGGCACCAAAATACATCTGGCCACTTCAGTTTGCCATAACCAAAGAGGAAAGTTAATACACTGTATTACTAATACTCCACAAAACACATGTCCTGCATGCCAAATTCTGAGCTAGAACACATCTCATGACCCTTGATGAAGAGCAAATGAGAAAAGGGGTTCAATTATAGTGGATTGTCAGACTCTGTTTTGGGGGAAACTTCATTTTTACAGGTCTGGAACTGGTGCGGGAGAGATGGTTAAGTCAATGAAATGTTTGCCTTGTGAGCAGGAGGGCCAGGAATTTGTCACAAGAGAATAAATAAATAAAGCCTGTAAATAAAGCCTGGTAAATCAAGCCAGGAGTGATGGCTGAAACTTGTAATCTCATGCCTAGAGGAGATAGATTACCAGGTCTTGATGGCCCAGGTAAGCTAAGGCCAATAAGAGAGTTCCAGTAGATTGACACTTAAGTGTCTTCCATCCTTCATGTGCACACTCCCACACATGCTTGGCCACTCGCACAAACATACATGCTATGCACATAATCATATGCAAGAAAAAAGTCAAGAACACATGCATTGCTAAATATACACTTAATATTTCATACATCTCTTTTACTGAACTTAGTAGTTTACATCCTGAAAAGCAAATCATATTTATTTAGGAAATAATGTAGTAAAAATGGTAAATTACAGATGCTTTTAAACTGAGATATCTACCTATACAAATGTAACTGAAAGCCAAATGTTCTGTTCAAGTTGTGTTTGTATGTGAGTGTATGTGGACATAGTGTTGATAGAAATACAATGACCTCTCTTTTTCCTTCTGATGCCACTCCAGCCACACTCCCTATTCCTTATGTTCTTAGTTTCATTCAATTTGCACAGTAAAAGCACTGTGTAGATATGTTTCCTAAAATCCCTGTCCTCTCAAATGACCTAGCAAATACAAAAATCTTTTCAGTTTTATCAGGAGATTTGGGGTCACTATCTAAAGCTCTTCATTCTAATCAGCAAATACCCTGAAGACCATATTATATCCACAACACAACATTAGTTCTGATTCTACTTTCTTACAAAGGACAGTCCCTCCACATGCCCACAGATAACTATCCTCCTAGTTTAACAAGCAACTGAACAGTATAGTCTTCCAAACCCTTCCATGTTCTTTCTAAATCTCTCTTCCTGTTGCCAGCATGCTCTAAAGAATTGGTTTGTACACCTTTGAGCCACATGCCCTCACCTACATGACTTTATTCCAAAATGCCAATTAATTTCATTTGCCAAGGTCACATATGATCAACATCTCCTGTCTAACCTTTTCTACACCTTCATTTCTGTGTTCCATATTTTCCCTTGTCACTTTATTTTTCTCTCACCCTTCCTCCTCTCTTATTGTCTCTCCACCTCTGAAGAGTACATATTTTCAGAGTTTGCATCTAGAGACATATTTGGTCAATTGATCAGCTCAAAAATTGGAGTGTCTTTCCATATCTGTTCCTATGGCTTGGAATGGTTTATTTGCTGACAAATCCTCCTCCTACACATCTGAGTGGTAGTTTTCCCCACCCAGAGATGAGGTGTTTCATAGACTTTATGTCACTACTACATTCTTTTATTTGTCCAGTGTATATAACTTTTCATATCACAATATGGTGAGGTGTTTAAAACCTTAAAAATTGCTCTCACTTCATATATACTATGTTTATAAAATGTTCACAGAGGAATTGATACACACCAGTTACTCTTGTGCTATAAACAATTTTAAAATATCCATTTCTAATATACTTTATAACATTTTGATGAGTTGCTCRTATGTAGGTTTTATATGATTTCTTTTGAAATTCAGTAGTAGTATAGATATATTCAGAAATTCAGGTTTCTTCTATTTTTAACCTGTTAAGATTACAGCCCCACAGGAGGAACAACAATATGAACCACCCAGTACCCCAGAGCTCCCAGGGTCTAAACCACCAACAAAAGAGTATACATGGAGGGACCTAAGGCTCTAGCTACAGGGAAGCGGGAGTGGGTGTGTTGGTGAGCAGGGGGAGGGTAAGGATGGGTTACAGTGGTTTTCAGAGGGGAAACCAGGAAAGGGGATAACATTTGAAATGTAAATAAAGAAAATATCTAATAAACAGTCATATGGAAACCAAAAAATAGATATATATTTTTAATTTAGACAGGGATATTTAGTAGCCAATACTATCTTGTGATTCGTCTTTCAGGGTCTCTTTGCCTATCAAATGAAAAGTGCACACAACCACCCATGACATCTTATGCATTTTCCAAATTGATCTTCTCGCATTTATAGCTTCTTTCTAAGTAACAGAAGTGGGTGCTAATTTTGTAATGATTCATTATTACGTTAAATCAAGTATTTCTCTTCTATGTTAGTATAGTCCATATGTATACAAATATCAGTACCCTAATTCTAACTACAGTAGTGGTTCCTCTGCACTATGAAATCTGTACATTTAAAATTTTAGACCCATTTATTGTTTTTATGAAAGCAATGGCCTCCCTTTCACCATGTAGCCAAAACATAAGCCCTCAAATTATCTATCAGATCTGTATTTTCTTCATTTTCTTTAAAGAATGCGTAAGATTGAAAGGCTTGATGCAGCAGTGTATGGGAATACCAGGACAGGGAAGCAGGAGGGGGTTGATTGGGGAACAGGGAGAGGGAAGAGGGCTTATGGGACTTTTGGGGAAGGGGGATCAGGAAAGGGAAATAATTTGAAATGTAAATAAAGAATATATTTAATAAAAAAGGTTAAAACACAATAATAAAGAGATTATTCCAAAAATCCCTCCAGCACAAAAGAACTTTACTTGTGGTTCCGAGTTACATGGTCAACTTTTAAAAGTAAACCCATTTTTAATATACCATGAATTTGTACAACATATACTGATCACATCCATCCATCCCCAGCACCATCCACCTCCTCCTAGAATCCCCAACCCATCTCTTGATAAACGTCAATTTAGTTTATTTCTTTGTTATTAATAATGGATATAATTCAGTTAGTGTAACTGCCCACAGTTACATCAAAAGGGTTACCTGGAAGGGAAGCTTGGGATGTATGGAAGGCGGCAAAAAAGAGATGGAGACCAAGATAACCCCTGCTATTAAAGGTCTCAAATTTTAATGAAGAACTCCCAATATATATAGGCACGGGGGAATGTCTCGAAACTTTTCAGCAGAATCAGGAGCAGGAGCAGTCAGTTGCTCCACAAGTGGCAGTTATTTCTCAGGAGACTGCAGGTCCTTGAAGAACAATTGGCTTCACCTTTGTCTGAGCACTCCACCCTAGGTGGAGGGGATTATGGCTGACACAGGAGTTCCCACTAAAAGGCTGGGAGAGGAACTTCACATATGGTCGGTGTCAAGTTCCTGCCAGGTGGCATGGCACCTCAATAAGGCTCTCTACAAGTTAGCACTCTGCATAAGCATATGTTTGTGTGGCTATCCACTGGGTCATGAGCCAACTACCAGTAGCCAATTCTTAAAGTATAGTGATTCTTCCTAACCTCATCTGCATTGAATACCAGTAGCTCCCCAATCCGTGATGGAATTTTGACCATGTTGAATAAGCATAGTGCTGAGATTCGATGTGTAACAACCATGTCATTTCTAGAAGTCTATAAGTCCTAGCTATCTTCCACATCTCTTCCACAATGTTCCATAAACTATGCATGGAAAGGTTGATATATGACCATCTACAAGTGAGTCTTTAAAGTTATTTATACTCTGCGTCAAAATGGTGGTCATATTTGTTAGCAATGTACTTTGTTTTTTCTACAGGTCTTCTGGTTTTCCCATTAGATACTCGGCAGAATTACAGTTACTCAGGCATTTGCGATTCTCCATTATCCTTACAAAATATACCTTCTGTGCTTAAACAACATCTCTGCCTGTTACAAGGTTTTTGCATTAACCACTACCCATTAACAAAGAAACTTCTTTGAACAAAGTTGAGAGAAGCACAAGTCTATGGTAAAAATAAATATTTAGAAGGCATCTCATATTTAGAACCCATCTCATATTTAAAGGAACCCGTCTCATATTTAGAACCCATCTCATATTTAGAACCCATCTCATATTTAGAACCCATCTCATATTTAGAACCCATCTCATATTTAGAACCCATCTCATATTTANATTTAGAACCCATCTCATATTTAGAACCCATCTCATATTTAGAACCCATCTCATATTTAGAACCCATCTCATATTTAGAACCCATCTCATATTTAAAGGAAAACAATTATCATGCCACTACTCTAGCAATTCGTACATTTTACCTGGCTGTTCATTATTGTGGCACATAGCATCTAGTGCAGCATAAGACCACTGGCATCTTTTGTACTTTAACTGTCTTCAAAGTACCTCTTGGCCACAAAAGGCACTTAAGGAGAAGAGTTAACTAAGTCAGGTCAAGGTTGATTTCTCTGTTCTGTAACCAACATGAGGGGTRTCTTCAGCAACAGGCTCTTAAAACATAGTTATGGTTCCTTTTCAGTCAACTTCCACATCTAAAATGTAGCTTCTGAATGATGTAGCTTCCATTTTGTTGACATGTTAAGAGGTAGTGAAGTTGAGTGAAAAGGAACAGTGAATATTTTCTTTTGAAAGAGATGCTCTTTCAAACACATATGTTTGTTTTTGTTTAGTATATATTCTACAAGGAAATCTGAAGAATGTACCATCTAGTAGGAGAAATACATTTAATTCCAACCGTGCCACTACAAAAGAAGGGAGAACAAATCTTCACAAATGGTGGACTCTGCTTCAAAATGGTGGTCACATTTTGTTAGCAATGTACTTTTTTCCCTATAACTCTTTTTATTTTTTTATTAGATACCCAGTGAGTCAGGGCTTTATGATTCTCTGTTATTCTTACAAATATCCCTTCTGTGCTCTTTACAAGATATTCTGTTCACTGAATGAATGAAGGAAGGAAGGAAGGAAGGAAGAAATTTTACCTAAGAAGACATTGATGTCAGGAGGAGATTAAACATTTTCTCATTCCTGGAGGCTAACTGACTTTTTTCTAGGAGTATATAAAGATTTATACCTTAATTAGATGGCTTATGAAGATTTCATCCATCTCTGAATTTTCTAGGGTTTCTTGATATAGGAAATCACATGTCAAGAATCAACTTTGTCAAGAGATGTAAAGAAAATACAGAATGAACTTTCTGTTTCACTGTTTCTGTCCATATCAGCTTTGTCTCTGTGCCAATATATCCTAAACTGAAGACATTGTCTAACCATCAATTGGTAGTTGATGACAGCTGAGACATATTTCAGCATATTGGCTGCATATCTTCTTAGACAATGACATCTGGACTTACAAAATGTGTGCTAGGCTTAGAGTACAGTCTGCTGAGTTACAAATGGAAAGACTAAAAGTAATCAGTTACCGAGTAGTCTTAGCACACATGTTTATCACAGAGTCTACTGAATTATATGAAAAAGTATGATAGAAGGAAATATAAGACTTTGTGAATGAATCATCACTGAAGATACATTAGTCATTAGCTACATATTCTGGTATGCTACAATGAGTAGCTGTTACTCATAACAATCACAAGTTCTTCTAATGATATTCAGATTCTTCTAGATTACTTCTGAAAATAATGAATGTTAAACCTATTTTATTTGTTTTCCAAGATATTGAAGACTTTGAAATCAAAACCAGAAGCACAGTATCTGTCCGAGAAGGTCAAGGCGTGGTACTCCTCTGTGGTCCACCACCACATTTTGGAGGTAGGTTATGGGTAGTTCATGTCTGCCATTCCACTGGGCTCCATGAGAGGATGGAGGTACAGAGGGTCTTATAAACATTGACATTTCACCATGGACAGAAGAACTACCAAAGCCCTAGAAGTTCATCAGCCATATAGACAGTTCTGCATCCCAATGTTTTTTATTTAAAATTTTCTTTTCATTTATGTATGGAGTAAATATGTCCATGAGCAGATGAACCTGGGAGCTATAAACACTGTTGTTGTCAGGCCTTTGAATGAGACTGTGTGCATGGTGGAAGGTTAAGATCTGCCATTCATGGCAATGTAAAAGACAGGAATCTCTCTTTGAGCCTCAGCTTCCTCGGTGTAGAATTAGGCAAATGTTATTAAGAATGATAGATTTCTAAATTAATTTTATTTATATAATGGCTAGTACCTTATTAAAATTGAAAGCTTTTTTATTTTTAATTTTGACCCTTATATAGAGGTAAATTCCAACAATCTTCTTGGTCTCCTTTATTGGAAAAGAGTGTTGTTCCAAGCAGGTATTTTAGTTCCCAAATTCTCCTCACATGAGCCATTACAACATATTCCTATTAACCCCCATTACAAAATTGGAGAGTTAATTTAAAAAAGACAGATATTTTAAGGCAAAAAGCAAAATTGTATTCTTAATATTAAACTGCCACTTATTTATAAATCTTTAAAACATTTTATTGTTATTTTTAATTTTATGTAACCTTTTTGATATGTTAGCACAAGATGCAAAAGAACCTAACTACAAGCTTACAATATATTTTTCCTCCCTGTTAACAAATATGGCATTATGTTCCACTGAAGTGTTAGAGGAGACTTAGCATTCACATAATGCTGTCTCAGCATAAAGCTATTTTCCTGCAAAGTGTACAAACCTAGCTTACTTAGGCTTTTAGTAGTGTCTATTTTCTTTTAAACTTAAGTAAAATTCTGCTCTAGTGCTGTTTTCTGAGACGAAAAAATAAGAAAGCACTAATGGCATTCTGTTCACATTCAAAGATGTCTGATGATGTTGATAACCCGTACCAACTTGGTTTAATCATAGGTGAGAGAAATGTAAAGCAATTGTAAGTTAACTGTTTATTTGTGTGCAATGAAATTCAAAACAGAAACTTAGAAAGACAAATGTTCTCTGTCAACTCCCAATGAGAAAGTATGTATTTTTTTTTTTTTAAAGAAAAATGCTTTCACTGTCATGTCCTAAGTCCTGGGAAACTAAATCAGTGGATAACACAACATACATTAAAGTAAGATCTTTGTAAGGACCAAAGATTTTGGATGAGAATGAAGAAAATTTTGCCTTTTTTCCCCCATAGAGAATCATCTGCGTGATTCCATGGATATCTTTTCATAAAGATGTCTATGTATCATAATAGTTTCCTCCTAAGTAGGTTTAGAACTCACCATCAGTGACTTCATCTCTTTGAGGATAGGTATGAAGGAATAATGTTCTTTATGTTTCATGTCTTCTGCTATATCTGTCTCTTCACAATCATATTTTCTTTCAGAGCATTTTTATTCCATTAAGTAGATTTATTCCCAAGTGTCAGATATTAATTTGTTTAAAATTTTCTTCAATGGAAAAGTGTATATATATATATATATATATATATATATATAAAACCATCTTGCCCCTCTTATAAGGTAGTTGCCCACACTTTAAAATTTTCTTGCCTGGTCTGCAGAGTGAGCTCCCGGACAGCCAAGGCTACAGAAAAATCCTGTCTTGAAAAACAAACAAACAAAACAAAACAAGATTTTCTTATATATATGAAAACTATTGATTTTTTTTTGTGTGCTGTCTTTTGCTACGTTGCCAGATATGTTTATTGGTGGTTGAAGTCTTTTTATGCAATCTCTGGGTTTTTCTAAGTATAGAATCATATGATCTTCATAGAGGAATAAATTAAAATCAACCTTACTTGTTTTCTTCCAGTTTTATTTATTTCTCTTGTCTGATTGCCATGGCTGCCATTTTATACTATCCTGGATAAAAGCAGTGGCTATCTTCATAATGTTAATGGTTCTAGAGGAGAGAATGTTTTATTATTCCTCAATAATCAGCTATGCTGAGCTGTGATACATCTATATCTAATTTAGTGAAGTATCAATAAATGCTTATTTATTTGAGTGTATGTAAGATTTTGTGATTATCATGAGCTCAATTATTTCTAATTCTTATGTGATATCAATATTTCCTCTCTTAAAAAGCAATTAGATACTTCATAGTGACAGTAGGTCATAAAAGTTGGTGCTTTTTAGAGCAAACCGCATAAAATGTAGTTTTGTGCCTTTCTGTTGATACACAACTAGCACCGTGAATGCAGAGGGTAGTTGTGCATTAAGGAAGAAGTGATAATAATAAGTTAGATTGTTCTAGTATGTTCACATAAATATATTCAAAACATCTCTTAACAATAGAAATCTTTGAAATAAACTTCAGTGAGTTTTATAAAGAAACATTCTATGAACACAAGAAAAAATAATATATTTGAATTCTATACGTCTATCGGGCAAAGAAGGTTTGTGAATGCAAAAGGAAGAAATGAAATCAGTTTGTGATTTTCCATGTAAATGTGTACTCATCACATGGTGTCACAACAATGAATGCATCCTAGCATTAAAGCAGAACAGCTGGGATTCATTATATAATCTGTGTCTGCTTGCCACAGACCATCATGGCTGGACTATTGATATTATATCATAAAGGGAGGTGTTTGAGATGGTCATTGCACTTTCATCTGAGATTGCATCTACCACTCCAATACATATGTATGTAACATTGCCCTCATTGCTCATGGCCTGGGCTGGGGTTATATCCAGAGAGATATATTTTATATTCTCAGAGGGTTAATGGAAAGGGGATCCATCTACATGACCATGCAGAAAGCATCATCTACCCTGGGAAAAGATCTTCCCATGTAATTTTGATGTCACATTGCTCTTGCCAACCACACCTCACCCATACTCTGTAAGTATGTAAAATAAATCCCTTGGTTCCATAGTAGGAACTTTGGTGGATGTGATGGTTTGTATATGCTCAGCCCAGGGAGTGGCACTATTAAGAGGTGTGGCCTTGTTGAAGAACATGCTTCACTGTGGCCGTGGGCTTTAGGACCCCCCTTCCTAGCTGCGTGGAGGTCAGTATTCTGATAACAACATTCAGATGTAGATGTAGAACTTTCAGCTCTTTCCTGCACTGTGCCGCATAGATGCTACCAAGCTATCACCTTAATGATAATGAACTGAATCTCTGAACCTGTAAGCCAGCTTTTAGATTTATCTCCATTGTCAGATGACAATAGAGAGGACCATGTGGCATAGTAAATTGTTCTTTCATGGCTAGTATATAAAACAGAAAAGAGGACAGGTACAGGACCATACTATCCCCTTTGAGGCCGTAACTTCGGTAACATTAAGACCTTCCACTATTTCACTGTACCACTACTACCTTTATGGTTTTAACTGGATGGCCTTTGGTGGGGGGAGCATTTAGTATCAAAACTATAATAGGTGAATGTGAGTTTCATGATGGTTATGTTTTCCCTTGTTCACATAATTCTCGGTACTCTGACTTTATGGGCCAGACAGTAAGAGCACTGGCAATATTTCCAGAATTGGATCCCATCTGCAGGACACAATGAGAGCTCACTACTGTTCTAGGGGATTTAACACTGTTTTCTGCAATAGAAAAAACATAACCACTGCATTGTAGTGATTCTTTGAATGCAGTTTGATACTTGGGAAAACATATTTTTTTAAATAAATTTCTGAAGATTTCCAAAGTCATGACCTTCCACATAGACATATGAGCTAGACAGACAACAATTCTTCTATCAAGAATTCTTATCCCCAGTATGAGCTTTGATTGAGGGCATCAGTCATTTGAAACAAAAGTTTGCACACGTCTTCCACGAGGCACTTTAATGTTTAATACTCTCCAATTTTCATAGCTACAAGAAAGCCCTCTAAGACAAAGCCCCAAGTTGATCATGAAAGAATGACATACACGTACATCCATATACATGTGTAAATAAAGAGATGATGATGTACTCATCAGTTGCTTCCTGTATATTCATCAAATGAAAATTTATTTTAAAATGACAAAAAAGAAATCATTCATGTTTGAAATAATGAAAAATCATCCTTTCAAACAGATAACAGTTTTCACCATTGGAGATATGCTCAATCCTTCCCTCATAAAAATTGTGAATTTTTAGTTTGTGTTGAAGAAACTACTGTTTAATTTTTGCAGGTCCAACTTTTAGTCAGATAGAACCATYCACTGTGTGCCAGTGGTTCAGATCAACTGTGCCTGTGGGAAGAAGATAGTACTGTTGTGTGAGCCTAGTGTTTGTATTCACATCATAAAGATGTTGACAATTTAACTTAAGTGGAAAATCACTCTAAGGGAAAGCTCAAAATCATGTTTAAAAAAAGGGAGAGAAGAAAATTATACTGAGAAAAGTCGTAAATTTGAATGTTCCTTTCCTCCTAGTTGGTGTGTCTTCTCTTTCTGGAACAAATAAAATGATGTTGTCATACTAGGAAGGAAAAAAATCACAACACATACATCACTTATGCCAAGCTTGGTAGGCATGCCTATAAACCCAGCACTAAAGAGACAATGGAGGGAGTATCATGAGTTGATGACACCTTGTTTCATAGTGATTTTAAGATCCGTATTGACATGTCTCAAAATTCAAGGCAATTAATCAATTAGTTAACTAATTAATTAATTAATCCCAAAGCTCTTTGAATATGCAAAATATAGATGCAATGTTGACATAATAATCATAATCTCACATCATTACTGAGCGTTCATATTTTATAATCACTTCATAAATATTTTTGTGAACTTAATAAGTGCCCTTGGTTTTTCTGTATTCTTAGGGAACATGACAGTTTTTTACTTTACAAATCATATGGAAAGTTCATAAGAKTCTTAACAGCAATTAAGAAGTAGTAAAATCAATAGCAGAAGATAGGGAATARTAGACATTTCTAATACTTGCCTTTAGACACATTGATAGTTGTCAAAAGATGATAACTCACCATCTTCAGTATACATGTGGGAAGTATAACTGAAATATTTTCCTTAMAATCTGTATGGAGATTAGATGAGAAACTTGAAAATAAACATTGAGTCCGTGTTCTTGGAGTAAGCAACTTGAAATTGGACTTTATTAATTAGTGCTATAGAAAAACAAAATGGAGAACAAGGAGATAAAAGGAGATTATCATTCTCTTCATTCTCTTGAAGAAAACTGGTTTTTGCACTCCCAATAGCTACCAAGCRTGAATACCTCCTTGGCCAATTTGTTCTAATTTCCCTTTCTCCCTGCTGGTATTTTGTCTGACTTATTCTTGTGAGAGGCTTGTTCATTCTTCTGCAACTCTATGAGTTCATATTCCATCAGCTATGTTGTGTTTATAAAACACTGCTTAGCTTAGTACATGTTAACGGTCATAGTTTAATGCTGTCTGACAAGAAGGAAAAAGTGGACCCAGGTTCTGGAAAGGCCCAATGTAGCAGCGCAGTGGTATACCAGAACAGGGAAGTGGGAAGGGGTGAATAGGGGAACAAGGGGAGGGAGAAAGACATATGGGACATCTGGGGGGCAGGGAAACCAGAAAAAGGGAAATGAAATGTAAATAAAGAATATACCAATAAAAAATTTAAAAAAACAATAAATAAAATATTTTTTAAAA
>BDUI01017045.1:11799-27077 GCA_002335545.1 Apodemus speciosus
TGGCTGAATAGTACTCCATTGTGTATATATACCAGGCAGATGCTAGCAACCAACTATTGGACTGAGCATGGGGTCCCCAATGGAGGAGCACTGGAGGGTGGTCTGGAGGAGCTCAAGGGGTTACAGCCCCATGGGAAGAACAATGATTTTGGCCACCCAGATACCCCAAGACTCCCAAGGACTGAACCATCAACCACAGGCACACATGGTTCCAGCAAAAAATGTGGCAGAGGAAGGCCTTGTTGAGCATCAGTGGGAGGAATGGTCCTTGGTCAGGTAAAGGCTCAACAGAGGCCCCAACAAAGGGAAACTGAGTGGGGGAAGGAGGGAGTGTGTTGGGTGGAGGGGCATATAAGTGGAGGCAGGGAGTGGGAGGAGTGGGAGGGGTTAGGGTCTTAGGGGAGGGGGGATATCGGGAAAGGTTCTACCATTGGCAATGTAAATAAAGATGATATTCAATAAAAAAATAAAGAAATAATCTTGCCTGGACTATAGAGTAAGATTGACAAGTATAAATGAGTCTACTATCATAGTCTGAAATGCACCCTTACAATATTTTATTCCTGTAGTACATAGTAACTAATGAACTTAAAATGATAACCTGTTCATCTCTTCTGTTGGGGAAAGGTGTTCTGTTTAGAGAATTGCTTTAGCATTCCCTAATATATAGGTCCAAATAATGTATAGAGGCAAGAATGAAGACTTGCCAAGAAGTAGAATTAGAGTGACAGCAGAGACATTTGATAGGAAAAATCAATTGTGGGAAAGTGAGTGCACACTGAAAAGGCCATGTCAAGAGATTTTCATAAAGAGGCAGGAGAAATGGGCTCTATTTTACCAACTCTTGTGAAAATTAGTAATATGACACATAATTTTGAATCTCTTATACTTTATATTGCTTTACTGTCAGATTTCTGTTCTTTATTTGTGTTTTGCTGCTACTGTAATGTGCCTAATCCTTCCCTGGATTCTCATTTTTGAAGAGTAGGTTGAAAATCTCTGAAGTTCTTACTATAATATACAGTAGTAGTTGATATCATTCTTAGCTATTTAAAATTAATAAAGTAAATACAAAATAGATTTCATCATCACATGTGTTATATTAGCCATATTTGAGTTCTCCATAGACATGTGGTTACTGTTGTACCTATTGGGAAGGTGCAGAAAATTTTATTTGTCACCAAACATTTGATCGTGCTGTAGAAAAACTTTGAACTTATGCCAGACATATGGCACTTAAAGGTTTCCTGTTTCATGAGGCATGAAGTAACTTTTAAGAAAACATTTAACTTCATTTTCTCTTCTTATAAAGTTATAAAAATAACATAAAAACACAATTGTCTAATGTTATGTGTGCTTAGATACATTTTCACTTTTGCTTCTGAAACTATTAACTAAGACGATATCTTGTGGCATAGTTTCATACCAATATATTGTTATATATTGTTGTATTGTATTTTTACACCATCTTCTTCCATGCATATAGTTCAGTGAATTCAAATAATCTGAATAATGCTTGAAAAGGTTAGTTAAAACTACTCAGTGGATTTAGATAAATTTCAAGAAAATGCAAACTAGTCATAATTTACAATTATGGAATTAGGATTCTATAAGAAAAAAATTATTGGAAAATAAAAGCAAGCTCCTAGCAAAAATTATTCTGCTTTCTGAAAAGAATGAAAAATTCCATGACAATACAAAAGAAAAATCTTATTTGAAGCTAACTTCAACATCATGGTGAGTTCAAGAAGATTCTGGATTGTATGAATTTCTATCTCAAAACACAAAACAAACAAATGAATAGACAAAAACAAGAGATAAATTTTAATGTCAGTATGAATAGGAAGCTCAAAAATGAACAAACAGAAGTGCTTTAGTCCTACAAATTGTGAGGGAGGCAAGTGACATTACTAATAGAATATTGACAACAGAAGGAGACAACAATAAATTTTTGCCAAAGTTTAATACAATTATAATCTAAAGGGTTGGCTTTATCAAGACAGTTAGGAAAGGAGAAAGGATGAGGTTCCCAGAGGTTCTTTGTAGTAAGAGATTGTGAGAGGGTGTGTGTAACAAGACAGACAAAAGATCTACATGAGTAATAAGCAGTATAAACAGTGAGACATGTGACTCTTATCAAAGTATATGAACAAGAATATGGTATTTCATGTTTGAATATATCATTTGAAATTGTTTGGACATGCTAATGCCATAGAGTATGCTATTCAACATTATGCATTTCCTTACTTAAGAATAAGGCATAGTTTTATCATTAATATGGTTGAAATTTTGAACAAGACTAACTAAAAGGCCAGTAAGGTTGATAATATAGTGAAATAAGTACTGAACAGTGATCAGGCTTTGTGTTTCATAACAGAATTTATGATCTATGTTAAGTAAGTTAACTTATTAGTTCATTAATTTGCCTTTAGCATGTCTGATCTATAGCTTAAACTCTTCACAAATCAAGCTACGAGGTGTCTGTAAAAAAAAAAAGCCTCTACAATAAAGCATATTAAACACAAAAAGCATGCTGTTATATTTGGCTTTCTGGAGAACACCATATGAATTATGTACTTATAAAGGTTTTCTTGTACTCAAAGTATGTAACATATAATAACTTTCCTAATCATCACAGCTCCTTAAGGGTAACACTGTAGTTATCACTATATTATAAATGAAAATAGAAAGACTGAAGACAAGTTTTGATTCTCTTGCTCATAGTTTAGTTTCTGAGGAACTGTGTTGCAAATTACTATAGCATGCTACATAAAGGATTGGTAATAGTAAAGATACCATCAGAATTATAAAGAAGCACTCCAAAAAACTAGTATGCATCAACAATGATTTACACTGTTGTCACTATGTTTCTTGTATTCAGAACAAGAATAATAACAGAGAAATTAGATACCTTGATCCCCTCTGCTATCAGATTTATTTTTTTAAGATTTGTTTATTATATGTAAGTACAGTGTAGCTGTCTTAGAAACACCAGAAGAGGGTGTCAGATCCCATTACAGATGGTTGTGACCCACCATGTGGTTGCTGGGATTTGAACTCAGGACCTTCAAAGAGCAGTCAGTGCTCTTAACTGCTGAGCCATCTATCCAGCCCCAGATTAATTTTAAATAATCGGTTCTTGAGTAAAATAGAATAGCAAGAACCCTTCAATTGGAAGTATCTAATTTATCCTTTAGTTATTTACAAAAGTATGGTGTATGGTAAAATTTTAACAAATGTTTCTGCATGAGAATAACTAGTAAATTATAAGGTAAGGAGATGACATGACTGAAACTCAATCATACACCATAGACTGGCTTGATAGTGGGACACGCAAATGTGGTAGAATGAGATATGTGAAAGTACTGGCACCATTCAGTTATCTAGCATCATTGCTAATCAAGAGTTTACTTTCAAATGCTATGGAATGGTGGATTTGAATATACATTTGGCCTCTTATAGAATAAATAACTCTATCAGGATCATGACACTTGTAATATGGAACTAAATGCAAAACATTACCAGATTCTGAACAATAGACATTTAGACTTGTTTCGACAGTGGGAGAATGCTAACAAAAAGGAATATATTGTAAAAGAGAAAAGACAAGAAAATATTCAGCTATCCCAGATCTGGAAATGTCCTCACTATAACTTCAAACCAATTCTTGTAAGAAAAGTTTTGCTAGGGATAATTTTGGTAAAAATAAAATAATTCATTTTACATCAGCTAAAGGATTTTAGTAGATAATGCTAATTTCTTGATCTACTTTAGAGAATCTAATTCTGATTTGTACATAACAGAAAAGACACATGCATGTATTTAATAGAAAATGCAATTGGTATGTTTACATATAAATACAGTGCTAAATGATAACAAACTTCACATATGTTAACACATATTTGACTTGAGATATGTATGTGTATATTTCATTGAGCAGTAGTATTTAATGGTATGGGAATATAATCTAACAAATTAACATTGACACTAGAAGTAAAAATATCAATTCTGTGTGGGGCAAAAATGAGAAAGAATGACAGAGAAATCAGGTTGTTCACATTTGTAAAACAACCCACATAAAGTATTGCAGGTGAGAGAAGAGAACTCCCTCCAAGTGACAGAGAGCCATTTGGAATCAATGAATCACTCATGGCTCTCCTGTGAGTCAAGATGATTTGCATGTTTGGAGACTGTTGTAGAAAAATCTAGTAAATTACATTATATTAGCTGTAAGTGTCTGCTATCTCATTCATGGAAAGGTGAACATTTCTACTCTACACATTGTTGTGTAAATGTTTACATTGTTCAAATGCATTGTAATTCTATGAATGATCTGAAAATATCCATCAATCAAATCTGATGAATATGGAATACAGAGAAGTCTCACTAGTGATAACTTACATTTCATGTGGTACATTGGAGGCTTTGGGTAGTTTTAGCATTGGATATATTTAATAAGACTTTTATTAACATACTGAATTTCTTCCCATTGTGTTTCTGTACATAAGAAGAAAACAAACAAAAATCCTAATGCAGCAACAAACTTGTTATGTAAAATTTGCATTTATATTGTCTGCACAGAAAGTATCTTGATCAAAGCATTACCAAATAGAAATATCACAAAAGAATTTCTGTGTAGAATCAAACTAAAGCTACCTCAGAGCAGGTAGCTTTCTTTCCCTCATTTCCTGAAGACATTAATTCCTGCCTCTCTATTACTTTGCAGCTCAGAAATCTTGCCACTTCAAATAGTCATTGAAGTATTTCTTTCATGACTATGACCTAATATTTCACTGAGCTCTGTACCTCAAGGTGTCAGGAGCCATAATGGGACAAGCTAATATACTAGCAGGTGATCATCCTGAAATGGCCTGCTTTGAATTATTATATAATCTGTGACAGGTGAGCCTTCATTAAGCAATGCTGTGAGGGACTAATTTTTGGAAAGATTCCTGCTATTAATATGCCTTTCCTGTTATTATTACGAATATATAATAATCAATAAGTAATAGCACACCCTTTGGAACAGATTTCTGCAGATCCACGAAGATGCCCTCTTATAATGATGCTATGAAGACAAATAGATGACTTAAGTTTTAATGATGAGCCTACAAGAATTCCTAAAATTATATCTGTGATTATTAAGCTCTTGTATAGTGCTTTTCTGATAGTCAAAACTGCAATGAGAACTCTGCCATTCTCCCAAGTGTCACAAGTTAATTGCTCTTAGATGGGAACCAGACTTTCTCCTACTCAAAGCACATTCCAAGAAGTTGTTAAACAATTAAACAGAGGTCATGAAAGGGAAACTAAAGATTTATTATAGGTGCTAGGACAGAAGGTAAAATATTGACTGGGTTTATGCATACAAAACTTCACTAATAACTCAGTTATGGTTTTAAACTTTCTATGAACCTGTAGAGCAGACAGGTGTTAAATGTTTAGCTAGATAATTACTCCTAATGGATATGCCTGTAAACATTCTTAGTTGTAAACTTCTATTTCAATTTATGACTTGATATTTTGTGTGAACTTGTGATTAACTTTGTAACATGTGATCTTGTATTCTGAAAGATGTTTAAGGGCTGAGGATGAAGGGAGTAGTCAGAACTGTGGAACTGAGGTGAAAAGAACTGAGCTGAGAGAGGAACTGAACTGAGAAGTTTTTAGTCAGAAGAGAACAAGATTAGAAGGAGAATGCACAATGGAATAACTTGGAAACTATAGATTACATAAAATAACTAAGAGAACAATGTGCAGGATGCAGAGAGAAAGAGGAAAAAGAAGTTGCAGAAAGTAGGAGCAGGCAGGCTTCTCCTTACCATGGGACAGAACAGATCCCATTGTATGGACAAGACAGGCTTAGTCATATTAAAAGAAACAAAGCTTTTTTTTTTTTTTCTTACAAACATGGATTTAATTCATTTAGCATTAAAAGGGTGGAAGATTTTCTTTCTCAATTCAATAAATATTGGAGTTCATTTTTCATCCAGAATGAGTGAGTTCTTTCTGCATCGGTGCTTGATCTTTTGCTCTATATGCATATGTAAGTATGGATGTGTATCAACATATGTAATTGTGATAATGTATGCATGTGTGTGCATAGGTATGCAATTGTGAGAATGAGTGCAAGCTGGGCCCAACTGAATTTGTGTGGAAATGTGTAAATGAAACTCTGTATGTTTGAAGCTGTGTATGTATTTATGTGAGATTATGCATATTCACTTATGTAACAGTTTTTATTTCTGCTAATGTTATTCTCTTCTCCTGTTCCAATAGAAGTTTATTGCTCTAAACTTCCCCTTAGCCTGACATGCAAGAGCCATCTGGACAATAGGGAAAAGGCTCTAGCAACTAATCCTTTACTTAATCTCCTGCTGTTTTAAGATGAGGTGCTAAATGCCTGAGACTACAGTCTCAGGCTTCAGAGGAACACAGAAGGCAGGTCAGCTACATTAGCATAGTAACTTAGACTTAGATAAGTAAACAGAAACCCTAAATTTCCCTTAAGACAAAGTCTTACCCCAAAATTTCATAAGACCAAGTCTTACACCTGCCAATGCTCTTTCCCTGCCCTGCTGCCTCAAGTAGAACCAACAAGAAGAACACCTCCCACTGGGTCTGGCTCCAATCATCAAGATATCTTCACTTTTTCTACTTTGCCATTCCCTGAGGCAATACTCTAGATGTTTGTAGCAGTTTAGTTTTAAGCACTTAAGCCTAGGTTCTACTTATCTGGCTAATTCTGGTAACTATTGCAATAAACTTATACTATCATCAAGCCTCGTAATACAGTTACCTGGTAGGCTTCCCTGCTACTTCCCTTCATGTTTTCACTCTGATCTTAAAGACCATATTCACAGTGTGTTGCAGAATGTGATTTGAATGTCTCAAGACTCTTAGCTTACTTTCAGTTCTAGTGCTCAGTTGGTAAACCAGATACTTTCCACAAACCTCACATACATTGCCCACGTTTCTTTTATTGGGAGCTATGGAGAAAAGCAATAAGTATTCTAATATGTCTTACTTTAAATTCATGACCACTAACTTCAAGTTGACACTTGGCATATCCTTAAATCTTAATTATCATCAAATTTATCCGTGTCCTGGAGAATGGTTTTAAAATACTAAAGCATGACATAGTTTCATGATTCTGCATTAAATTATCTTGGATAGAAACTGGATATTACAATTCCAAACTTGAAGACATTTCAATGTTTAGAAACATTTATTCATTATCTAGATTACTATTTTATTCTTTTTCTTTTCCTACAACTTGAAAGCTTTCCTCACTTCAGTCAATAAAATTGCTTCTCGTTTACCTGATAACTGTGAAGCAGTCAGTAGAAAAGTCCTTGTCCTATTTCACCTCCCTACACACAACTGCACTGATGCCCAACATCATAGTTTACCAGCTTGCATTAATTACAAACTCTGCCTGTGTGCTCTAGATCCACTACTCAAGGGCAGATCTCCAGCAATTAGTTCTCACTCTTGAATTATCCTGCACTCCGTCTCTTCTACATTATTCCCATGAGCATTCTATGCACTATTGTTTTCCTTTCTTAGAAACAGCTTCCCTTGACTCCATTTCCCACCCACAGTCAAAGCTTCATTACTTCATTGCTCTTAAAAGTAGTTCATCCAGAGGAGGGTACTCTGTGTTACATCCATTTGTACTCAAATCTCTCTCTCTCTCTCTCTCTCTCTCTCTCTCTCTCTCTCTCTCTGTCTCTGTGTGTGTGTGTGTGTGTGTGTGTGTGTGTGTGTGTGTGTGTGTGTGTGCGTGTCTACACTTTGGTCTTCCTTCTTGAGCTTCATGTGGTTTGTGAATTGTATTTTGGGTAATGCAAGCTTTTGGGCTAATATTCAGTCATCATACTATAAGTGTTCTTTTGTGATTGTGTTACCTCACTCAGGATGATATTTTCTAGTTCCATCTATTTGTCTAAGAATTTCAAGAAGACATTGTTTTGACTAGCTGAGTAGTACTCCATTGTGTAAATGTACCACATTTTCTGAATTCATTCCTCTGTTGAGAGATATCTGAGTTCTTTCTAGTTTCTAGATATTATAAATAAGGCTGCTGTGAACATAGTAGAGCATGTGTCTTTATTACATGTTGGAACATCTTCTGGGTATATGCCCAGGAGTGGTGTAGCTTGGTTCTCAGATAATACTATGTCCAATTTTCTGAGGACCTGCCAGATTGATTTCCAGTGTGGTTGTACCAGCTTGCAATCCCACTATCAATGGAGGAGTGGTCCTCTTTCTCCACATCCTTGCCAGCATCTGCTGTCACCTGAGATTTTCATCCAAGCCATTCTGACAGGTGTGAGGTAGAATCTCAGGGTTGTTTTGATTTGCATTTCCATGATGATTAAGGATGTTGAACATTTCTTTAGGTGCTTCTAGGCCATTTGATATTCCTCAGTTGAAAATTCTTAGTTTAGCTTTAATAATAATAATAATAATAATAATAATAATAATAATAATAAGCATAAGTATAAAAGTATAAGTATATATATTAATACTTTATCGTGTATTTATAGCAATGGTAAAGCATGCAGATTTACTTGTTAGGCAATGTAGAATTCTGAACTGTTCATAAACAGAAAATGACTATTTTAAAGAGATGTCACAGAAAATATGACTAATACACTGGGTAAAATGACAAAGAAAGCTGTTATCACAATATCTTAGCAGATCAGATAAAAGTAAACAGTGCTCTAAAAATGAGTTTCAATCACTACCAATAGAAAGGAGAACGGGAATCAATATTTGCTGATAGAAGAATATTGACCAATTAACATATGGTAAGAGTTAATTATGCTAGCTGTGATATCTGAAGCAAAAAACGAAACAACAAAATGATACTAAATTCTACATGTTAATTATATCAGGCACATGAATTTGACATCTCAGTTTTCTGCTAATTCCTATGTTGGTATTGTTGCATATGGTCTCAGTCTTATCTCCCAAGACAGAAAGATTTAGGTAACTCCTCCACTAAATCACATGTTAAAATTCTCAGTACTTTTCAAACACACAGACACACACACACACACAGACACACACACACACACACACACACAAACTTATGTGTTGTTGATCATTCTGCCAAATCCCAGGTTACATTTTTCTTCTAAACTTAAATGATTAATGAATTCTTCTAAGACAAATGAGCTCAATAAAAGAGCAATCTAACATTGCTCAATAATTTGGTACACTACCCATGTATTAGTGAGAAAACACAGCCATTCATTGATTATTGCTAATGATATCATGATGCCGGAACACCTGCAGTCCTTGTCTTGCTCTTGTAGGTCATTGGGATTTATAGATTACCTGCTAGAGATTACAAAGGAGAACCTTGAGTGGCAGTGGCATTTATACTCCATTTGACTCCAACCAATTGCTTCATCAAGTATTCTAAGCTTGTTTTTAAAACAAAATAGTTCCTATTTGTTTTGTCCAATACTTTAGAACTATGTACAAGAATAAACTCAAATTTAACAATTTATTTTCTTTAAATGAAAATTATGTGGATAAACCAGGGGTAGAATGAGGCAATGGAAGAAATCCTCTCTTCTAATGATCATTGTATTTTGTATAAAATATAACTTGAAAGTTATGGGAATAGTTGTTTTAAAAAAGCAATCCACCACTAGATTCAATAAAATAAGTAAAATCAGGAGCCTTCTGAAAAATCTTCAGAAAGAACAAAGCTTTACTATACTTATAATTCAATATTTCCTTCCATTTTAATTTTCATCCCTTTGGATAGGCAAAGGAGAGACTATATATCACACCTAAATATTCTGCATGCATGGTTTTGGCTCGTGTTACACAGTTGAAAACAAATTAGATAACTTCTGGAGAGGGTGAAAAATTCAACACAGAAAATGCAGAAAAATAACTATTTTATTTTTATTAATTTATTTATTTTTCTTTATTTTTACACTGCAGATTTTATTCCCCTCCCAGTCCACCCTCCAACTGTTCCACATCCCATACCTCCTCCATTCCCCCTATCTCCATGAGCATATCCGCACCCCACCAGACCTCTCCACGCCCTGGGGCCTCCATTCTCTTGAGTGTTAGGTGCATCATCTTTGATTGAACACAGACCCAGGAGTCCTCTACTCATATCAGCTGGTATATGTTACCTGGTTGGAGGTCCAGTGTCTGAGAGATCTCAGGAATCCAGGTTAGTTGAGACTGCTGGTCCTCCTACAGAGTTGCCCTCCTACTCAGCTTCTTACAGCTTGTCCCTATTGAGGATGCCAACAAGTGCTTGCTGACAGGAGCCTGTTATAGTTGACTCCTGAGAGACTCTGCCAGAGCCTGACAAATACAGAGGGGGATGCTCTCAGCCAACCATTGGACTGAGCACCGGGTCCCCAAAGGAGGAGCTAGAGAAAGGACTCAAGGAGCTGAAGGGATTTGCAGCCCTTTAGGAGGAACAACAATATGAACCAACCAGTAACCCCAGAGCTCCAGGGACTAAACACCAACTAAAGAGTACACATGGAGGGATCCATGGCTCCAGACACATATGTAGCAGAGGATGGCCTTGTCAGACATCAATGGGAGGGGAGGCCCTTGGTCCTGTGAAGGCTCATTACATCAGTGTAGGGGAATGCCAGGAGAGGGAAGCAAGATTGGGTGGGTTAGTCAACAGGGGGAGGGGGATGGGATAGAGGGTTTCAGAGGAAAACTAGGAAACAGGATAGCATTTGAAATGTAAACGAAGAAAATATCTAATAAAAAACAACTAGCTTTTTAAGGGTTAGATTTTTTAGGAAAAATTTAAGGACATGTAACTCATTGCTAATCCTATACTTTGTTTCACTTTCATAAACTTAACATCAAATAAGTAGTATTTACCACATTGTAATATTCAAACATTCTTTGTGCAATGATATACTGTGATGTTACAAACAAGAACCCAGAATAATGAGAAGATACAATAGAAAAAATGGAGCTTTAAATTTCTAGTANATTATATGTAGATTATATATATTCTTGATTTTATAAAAAAATTAGCACTTAGGAGGAAAGTAGTTAAGGTTACCACTATAAGAATCCAATAGTTACATTTTTATGTATTTAAAAGCCTAGCTAACATTATAAACTTAACAAACATTAAAAATTAATGTTCATGAATTGCTAGGATTAAGAAATCAGTATATAGCTATTGAAGAATTATCCAAATCTCAACACTAGCCCCAGATACCTACAGTAAATGAAAATATTTCTGTGTAAGAGAAAGCTGGCTCCTAACAATGTCTTGAGATTCAGTATTTCCTTGAATAACCAATTTACATTTCCAATTCTCTTGAGAAAATCCAGGGAGTCATTTTTTGAAATTGCACAAATGTATGATTTAATAACATTTCTAAAATACCAATATTAAACTCAAATATACATTTTACTCTGCAGAACTGTTTGGCTATCAATATATTCAACATAATTTTAAATGAATAAATATGTTAATTCTAAAATATAGCACCTTTACACTCAATGATATCTGACTTAAATGGCATTGGAAATAATGTGTTTCATGCCACAGTATAATATGCAATCTCCAAAATGTTCTATGTGTTCCTGACACAGTAAAGTATGAGGCATGCATGGCTGGTAAGATAGACTGGTTTCATTACTGAAAACAAGTAACAATTGTGTGTCATTGTTATAAATAGGTTCCTGTTTTATAAGTCTATTGTATCAAAATAATAGCATGCATTTTCTCCATAGGTACAGACTGGTATGCCTAGCTAGTCATCGTCCCTCCATATGTGTGTACAGGTACACACCTGGGCATGTATAAATAGACATGTCCAAATAAATTTGAAATATTAATATAACCTTGAATAAAGAAAGAGCCACAGGTACAAAAACTACCTATTTAATATCAAGGAGTTAAGATGTGGTAAAACCAGACTTCCATAGAATGTAAAGGGCATATAGGGACCAATGAGGTACCTAGCTATTTTTCTACAATATCTTTATACCTGATGGCACTTTGTATGTTCTTGCTAAATTACCAATGAACTACATTTCATTAGCTAACCTATTCTTCTACATAGTAATATTTAACTACTGACTTATAGAATTAATGGCTCTTGACTAAAGACTGTCTATAAGTGAAATTGGTACCCAAGATAATTGAAATTGCATTTGCAATAAATTTGGAAACTAGAAATTCCCTTTTGCTTTTTTTAAAGAAGCAGATAGTATGGCATTTGGTCTCCTAACCCACAGCAAAATCTAAGAGATGAAGGCAAGAAGCCACTTACAGTAACATGGGACAGACATAGCACAGTGACCAAATGTACATGATCTCTCCCTAAGGCTTAACATTTCTGTTTGATTCTTCAATGTTAGCTTGCCTTTATAAACATTAATTTGTAGTAAGGATGTTTTTATTTCTCTTAGGAATTTTCTTGAATTTATTGTTAGAAATGAATTGTTATGAATTTATTTCTTTTAGAAATTCATTTTAGGTGAAGTATTTTAATACTTAAGTACATATTAAGTAAACTCATTAAAATGAAGCTGTGCATTATTGCATGGCAATATTTTCAATTACAAGGGATTAATGAAATAAGCAGTTCTAGTCATTAGGTGGTAGACTTGGACAGTGGAACTCAGGCAAAGTTTGGTGTAGGTGTTCAGACATATAAGGAGTGAGATAAATCTGAAAGTAATAACCCTAGAGGATAAGATATTAAAAGATAGAAATGAGGGAAATGTTAGTTACTAGAGATAGAAAAGGATTTAATTGCTTATATTTCCCATTGGCTCAAACAAGGTTTAAACATGAAAGTTGTGATGTGACACTTGTAAGTTGATATATGTGTAAAAAGCAAATAAAGCCATACATGAGTCTAAATTCTTAAGATGAAATTTAATGTCTCTGAAGCCGATAAAAGGGAAAAAAGCCTAAGAAAATGTCTTTGGACATGACTAATTCACTCTAAAGAAACTTAAATGGTCATATCAAATGATGTCCAAGAAGAAGGAAGGAGTGGTCCCTGGTTCTTTGGAATGGCTCAGTGCAGCAGTGTAGGGGAATACCAGGACAGGGAAGTAGGAAGGGGTTGATTGGTGAACAGGGGGAGGGAAGACGGCTTATGGAACTTTCAGGGGGGGGCAGGAAATGGGAAATCATTTAAAATGTAAATAAAGAATATATCGAATTTTAAAAAAAAGGAAAAAAAAACTTAAATGGTGACTTAAGTAAGGTATTACTAGACCAATTCCAGTAGAATGAAACCACCAAGTGGCATCTATCACCCAAACCTCATTTTAGTAAAGAAAGACATTTGAGTGGTCAAAAGCTATTTAAGTGTCCACAGAACTATGATAAAACCATTTTTTGTGATCACTTAATTGCAAGGGTTACTAATCTCAGGGGGAAAATTTGGCACTAGGTTCTCTAAACTTGGCTGTAAATTTTCTATTACAGTTTGATGCAGATTTTTATCTGTTAAGTGAGTTGCACTGGGTAACAGAAAGAGAAATAAGCAATTGTCCCTTTAGAAATAAAAAGCACAAACAGGTTAATTTCATACATATAGAGACTGTAATAGAGGGTAACAGAGTCTGATAGACAAAGGGCTAAGGAATTCTGAGTAATGGGAAACAAAATAAGTTAGTTCTAGAGTACCGCAACACAGAAAGCTAGATGTAACAAATGAATTATAATTTCAAAATTGCTAGATAACAATTCAGTCTTATTTTTCACTTTACTGAAACTGTATGCATTACATTCTTAACCCTAAGAATTATGAATTTTGCATTAAGAGATAATTTGATCATCACGTGTTGTGTTTATCAATAAAAGTCCTATATTTTGTTTGCAAATATACTTACTAGATATCAATTAAAATAAAATAAATTAATTTAATATTAATATAAAGGTGTTTTACACATTCAACAAATGAAGTTATATCAAGATAAGCAGGACTGCATTCAAGATATAATGCGTAATGATATATACACAATAGACTTCAAATAAAACTGAAATTCAGATTCAACAACCTCTTCCAATAAAGTCCTAGAAATGGATAATGATAGAACTGGCAGAATAGTCGTATTCTGAAGTTTATATAAGGAAGCATCAGTGTAACAATGAGCTTGCACATACATTTTTTTAGTAAGAAAGGGTCACCTGCTTTCTACCATCAATTTCACATCTTTTCAGCATTCCTAGTTGCAAACAGAGCCTGAACTTCTCTAGACAATCTTAGAATTGTGTCTGTTCCTTGAATGAAAAGCAGTAAACAAGTAGAACAAAAGTAATGACTATAGTTCATAAGTAACTAATCAGGTTTTCTAAAGCATAATCACACCGTTCTCCAAAAAATCAGGAAAAAGATAAAATGGCAATTATAACTACTGGAAAGTTTCATTAGAAGCCTAATCATAAAATAACTGGTCTTGCTCTGAAATGGGACCAATATGGATGTGGGTTTGAAAACAAGTTACTCACTTCTTTGATAAGCAGATATTGTTACCTAAGCCCAATTGAAAGTTAAACTGAAATCAATGCCAATCCTATAGGTAGAGAGTAAAAGGATTGAAAATAAAATCAAGGGCAACTTTCTGTGGTATTATGCCAGTTCAATGAGTTTTGAAGTTTTGAAGTTATCATTAGAGACTATAAAATAATTCCTCATGGTAGTTTTCCTTACTATATAGGAGACAAAACTGAAATACGAAAGAATGCTTTGCTCAGTTAAGCAAATTCCCTAATGTAAAGATTCTTTTTTCAGATCTTCAGACACTAAATTATGAAGAAAAAGCGTTCATTTTCCTTTTGCAAACTGAAGATGGAATGCATCAAATGGTCAAAGTGTAATTTGTGTGAGATTCTACGCCTTATAATGCAGGCACTAACTTCATAGTAATATGTATACCAAAAATTTACTCATGTAAATCATAATTATATTACCATTGCAGGTCAAAAATCTATTACGTGAGTTTTTAAAAAGAGAATGTTAATGTTCTTTCTCTACTTAAGTTCTAGGAAATGAGAGATAAATGAGTACAGATGGAAAAGAGGATTGTATCTTAACTTTTTATATATCTGTAATGAGCTTTATATTTGTAGCCTATGTAAAATTTGTTTACCTGAGCTAGAAGGAAATGTACATCTCTTTTAAAGGGTTATAATTCTATGTAAATGATCAGATTATAGAACCAAGAAAAAGATAAACTTTTTTTGTGCTGGACACACACACACACACACACACACACACAGAGAGAGA
>BDUI01017045.1:38646-51073 GCA_002335545.1 Apodemus speciosus
ATCAAGAGTTGACAAATGGGACCTCATAAAATTGCAAACTTCTATGAGGCAAAGGACATTGTCAATAGGACAAAACGGCAAACAACAGAGTAGGAAAAGATATTTACCAATCCTACATCTGATAGAGGATTAATATCTTATATATATACGAAGAACTCAAGAAGTTAGACTCTGCAGAACCAAATAACCCTATTAAAAGTGGAGTACAGTGATAAACAAAGAATTCTCAACGGAGGAATATAGAATGGCTGAGAAGCACCTAAAAAAATGTTTAACATCCTTCGTCATCAGGGAAATGAAAATCAAAACAACCTTGAGATTCCACCTCATACCAGTCAGAATGGCTAAGATCAAAAACTCAGGAGACAGTAGGTGCTGGCAAGGATATAGAGAAAGAGGAACATTCCTCCATTGATGGTAAGATTGCAAGCTGGTATAACCACTTTGGAAATCAATCTGGAGGTTCCTCAGAGAATTTGACATAGTACTACCTGAAGACCTGGCTATACCACTCCTAGGCATATACCCAGAATATGCTCCAACCTGTAATAAGGTCACATGCTCCACTATGTTAATAGCAGCCTTATTTATAATAGCCAGAAGCTCGAAAGAACCCAGAAGACCCTCAACAGAAGAATGGATACGAAAATGTGCTACATTTACAGCTATTCAAAACAATGGATTCATGAAATTCCTAGGCAAATGGATGGAGCTATAAAATATCATTCTGAGTGAGGTAACCCAATCACAAAAGAACACACACGGTATGCACTCACTGATAAGTGGATATTAGCACAGAAGTTTAGAATGCCCAATATAAAATTCACAGACCAAAATCAGCTCAAGAAGGATAAAGGTATGGATACCTTGGTCCTTCTTAGAAAGGGGAAAATACCCATGGGAGGAGATATAGAAACAAAGTGTGGTGCAGAGACTGAAGGAAAGACCATCCAGAGACTGTCACACCTGGGGATCCATCCTGTTTACAGTCACCAAACTCCAGTATTATTGTGGATGCCAACAAGCTCTTGTTAACCAGAGCCTAATATAGCTGTCTCTTAAGAGGATCTGCCAGAGCCTGACAAATACAGAGGGTAATGTTCTTAGCCATTCACTGGACTTAGTACAGGGTCCCCTATGGAGGAGCTAGAGAAAAAAAAACCCAAGGATATGAAGGAGTTTGCAACCTGTAGGAAGAACAACAATGTCAACCAACCTGATGTCCTCCCCCCCCACAGTTTCCATGGAGTAAATCACAAACTAAAGGGTACACATGAAGGGACCCATGTCTCCAGACTTATATGTAGCAGAGGATGGCCTTGTTGGACATCAATGAGAGGTGAGGCCCTTGGTCCTGTGAAGGCTTGATGCCCCAGTGTATGGTAATGCCAGGACAGGGAAGCAGGAGTGGGTAGATTGTTGAGCATGGTGAGGGGGTGAGATAGGGGGTTGTCAGAGGGGAAATGAGGAAAGGGGATAATTATTGAAATGTAAATAAAGAAAATATTTAATAAAAAATGGATCAAATAGACCATAACCTTCTGTAGAAATTTCCCCAAAATACTTGCCTATATTGCTCAATTATTTCTAATGCAGAAAAGGCAAATATTTTGGTATAATAATTCCTTATGGTGTTAGACATACTAGAATTCATCTCACTAGATGAATGCTACCCTTGTCCTATTCTCACCCTACTGTTATATTCAGAGTTTTACTCAACACATTTAGAAGATATGTCTTCCTTTTTCTACATGATGATCCAGCATATTTCTCATACTTATTCTCTGAGAATGTAGAAAATATTCATTAGCACTATTACAAAAATAAGTATTAAGACATAGGAGTTCCCTTAAAAATGTTATACTCTATTGAATTTTTTAAAAGAACTCTATGTCAATGATGTAATCTTATCTTTGGGAATAAGCTAAGAGAATATGATATATCTGAAATGTTTGGTATGGCTAAACTAATATCGTGAATAATCTTGTAAAAATATTTCAAACAATTGTCTGTTTTTGAAGGGAAACTAATTGAAGTTATGTTTAAATCATTTCACTTCTATGCCTCTTGAAATCATGCTAAATTTGAAGCAGAGTCATGTTCACTCCTTACAGAGCATCTTTCTCTTCTACAGCCTGCTTGATAGCATCAGTTGAGATGCTGCCAAACAGAAGTTCTACTGAAACTTTGCTGAATATGTTTTCTTAAGTTTTTCTTTGTCAACTCTAAGAAAACATCTCACATGAAATTTTTTACAAGAAGCACAAATCAAGGCCAGTGAGATGGTTCATTAGATAAAAGTGTTTGCTCTACAATCCCTACAGCCTGATTTCAGTTAAAAGATCCAAAGTTCTTTAAAAGCAGATGTAGTTTCACACATTTATCATTCAAATGTTCCTACAGAAAAGTAGGAGGTAGGGTTACTGAACAGCCTAGATACTCCTGAATTAGCTAATCTGCAAAGTGCAAGGTTTAACATGAACAAAAGTAATTTCCAGGCCTCAAAACCTTTGAGAAAGGAAAAGACAGTTTCAAAAGTTGTCTTATGGCCTCCACATGGACACCATTGTGTATACATACCCACACTCATACACTTATCACACACCAATAATAATTCTAGTAAAGCAAAAATAATTCTAGTAAAGTAAAAATTCTAAGTAAACAAGAAAGCAAAACAATATGCATAAAATGGCCTTAAAAATGTCAAATACATTGCTTAGCTCCAGATAAGGACTGAACTAATGTAAATACTGGCTGATTGAAGTGAAACAATAAATATAAATTCTTCAGTCTTGCACATATTCATGACTATATATTTGTTAATATTTCCTCCTTAAGTATTTCCATACTAAGGATATAATTATGTCAGTTAAAATTATTAAAACTCTTTAGATATCAAATATTTGTTGAGTTTGTCTCAGATCTTTTGAATTTATAATGTAAAGAACAATTGAAAATAAAATAACACCACAAAAGAATAAAAAGTACAAAATGCATGGTTCATCTTTCCCTGGGTAGTGAGAAACCACTTTTCTGTCATGTCTAATTAAATTATTTGTTCATGCAGTGTAATGGGTAATAATTAAGAAAGAGTTCTACCCTGCCAGGCCTCTGCACCACTTTTTCCAAGTATCCAGTAAAGCATGACTCTTAAACTTGAATAATTAACCAAATATATTTACGTATACAAAGCTCCCAATTACATAATGCCAATTTACAATGATAAAGTCTTATCCCAATTTTCTAACCTCCAAAACACCAGGGATATGTCTGAAGCCTTCTGGATATCCATGCCTCCTTCTCTGCTCTGCTCTGCTCATTTCATCTACCAAGCCCTTTCCCTCTCTCTTTCTGCCCCTCACTTCCCTTAGCTGCTCCTCCTCTCCCCTCCAGTCACTGGCCTCTCACTGCCTCAATGTGAAAGGATAGGAAATATCTTGCAACAACTCAGTTAGGTGTTTATGAAAATTTTCAAATGCTCCAATTGACCTTGTCATTAAAATTCCCATTCTCTACTAATATTGACCCATATAATTGATTAGGTATTTGAAACGGTACAAATGGCCAAGAAATGGCTAAAAAAAGGAGAATTCAACATAGTCAGAAATGACTGGAAGAGAGATAACATTCCTTTAAGAATCTTTATTTTCTTATTACATGTTGGAGCATATGAAATGGAAGACTTGTGAAGACAAAAGCAAAAGGGCAGCAATCATGATTATTCTTTTATTGATAAATTGTATTTATTTACATCGGTTAAAAAATCAATTCAATTGAATTTCAAGATCTTTTGGTTAAAGTCTACTCAATATTTTTCTCATGAATGTATGTTATCTTTGCTGTTATTACTAAACCTCACAATAATTTGATGTTTCTCATTTTACTTTTATGAGGACAGTAAGTTGATAACCACATAAAATGAACATTCCAACCTGCTTCATACTTTCAGCACAACTAAGGAAAATGTAATATGAGGTACTTATATGAATGCAATTTTCTTCATGTTCAGTGAGCATATTTATCTTTTATTATTTTTCTCTGTATTCACATAGTCTCAGGAATGGGTATTCCGTTTGCTAAATATGTTGTCTCTATGTTGTGCTGCTGTAACTGTTTTGAGTTGGAAGACAAAAGAAAAAAAACAAGCTAAGTGTATAGCTAAATCTCAGGTCATTTAGTAGATATCTTTCTATTGTACTACTATTATACAATCCTGTGATAGAATGCAAGAATTATCATTATTTATGTTACAATGCCTTTAAGCATACTAAGGATATCTGAAGCCAAGATACATTGATGAAAAGATGTGATGCTGATACTGTCATGGGATCAAGAAAACTGTAGCTAATTGATTTTAAAATACTATTTTTTTATTTCAGTTACACTAAAATGAGAAGGGTTATGCATACCCGAATCTGTGAAGAATAGTGAATGTCCTTTATAGCCTCAGAAAGGTTTGTGAGGGTGCTAACCATAATACATAAAAATCGATGTCCTAAATGAAGTTGATAGCACGCACTTATAATACTAGCGCTTTTGAGAGGCAGAAGCATGCAGATTTTATTGACCTCAAGGCCACACTTGACTACATATGAAGTTGCAGGCCAGACAGAACTACAAAGTGAAGTGCTGACTCAAAAGAAATCAAAAATAAATGAAAAATAAACATATGCAACAGAATATGGAATAGCCTTAATGTTCAGTAAACTGGACAAGGACATGGCAATGTTGCTCAGGAAATAAGACATTTTGTTTATTGCATAAGGCCCTGATTTCAATACCCTAATTAGCCAAAATACAAACATAAATGGTATTTTAAAATTAAAGGGACAGAATAGACACTTTTCCTTTTTAACTCTGAGACTAATTTTGGAGCTTCTTATATAGTAAGTAGTTATGCTGCCCATAATAGCCATTACATATTCCACTTTGTGTTCTTGTTTCATTACTCTTTATTTAATACATACATAATTTTTATTCATTCAAGTAATAGATAAATATTGGTCTCTGTCAGAGCCTTGTGGCTTGAAATAAATTTTGTGTTTTACCTTATATACACACAAGATATATTTTCAAATCATGCCAAATTTTTTTTTGGTATGCTTATGTCAGAGTTCAATTTTTTGTTCTTCCTCATGTAAAAGAATACTTCATTATAATAATTAAATATTAACAGAAATTCAGCACAGTTGACTAAATGTTATCTTTGTTTACAATACTGACTTTTGTTAAAAAGCAATTGAATAAAATAAGGTGTACTTCTTGGTTGTAATTTTAATTAGAAATCTACATTCTTTTTTCATAATGTTTTTATCAATTGTTTGGGAATTTCACATTAGTAACTTCAAGCACATTCTCTTCTCAGTTCTCCCAGGTTTGCCCCCTACCCTAACTTTATGGTCTCACTCCCACCAAAAATAAAGAAGAAAAAGAAAAAATGTACAATTTGTGTTGCCTGTATACTCACTAGTATATGTTCAATCTCCTGGTGGCCTGAAACTTATAGAAAACTGAGTTCTTCTCCAACCTTCTCCCTCACCAGAAGCCATCAACTGTAGACCCCTACACTTACCACATTTTTTAAGAGTTGTCTTCTGTATCTTTCTGTCTAGGCCATTACTTTTGGGAGTAAGAAGGTAGAATGGTGGTAGGGGTTGTCACAGAAGACATATCTGTCCCTCTGTTCTAACCATGAGTCTACAGTCATCAACACCATGGCAAAAGGTACCTTCCTTGTCCATTTTAATAAGTCGGGGCACAGGTCATACATGAACTTAACTTACACATGGTTTCTGGAGATGTATGGGCCACAGATATTTACATAGTCTCCAGTGGCAAAACGGATCACAAACATTAAGAAGGCCCTCTGACACATTATGAATACTGACACAGACATGGCCCTCAGTGACATCATGGACTTGGACTTATATTCATATGAAGATCATATTATCAAGGTATCAGGAGTAAAACAGCTATATATCATTTGTGGGGAGGTAGTAGCTTTGAAATTCCACAAATTCTGTATGTCCTAAAACTGGAAGTTCACTATGGGGCAATTTTAGAAAATACTGACTTTTATTTATGAAATGTGACTTTTAAAGAAAATTGGCCAGTATAGACAATCTAGTTGTATTCTAGATGAAAAATGGCATTATTCTTGAATAGAGACTTGAGTACATTTTCATTGAAGAAGAATATCTAGTTATGTCTTTCAGTCATGTTGTATTGCTTACTAAATTGCTCTGAATGATTCTAATACTGAGTATGTGTGATATGGTGGACTTAAAAGTCTCACTCAGCACAGACAAGCATGCAGGCTTAGTTTGCACTCAGACATATAAACTAGTGTACAAGAGCTTAGGTGTGAGTTAATATTGAAATATTTAGACTTAGAATATTTCATCTTTTCATATTACTTTAACTTTTAAGCAAATTGATGTACTAAAAGCTTCAATTACTCCAGAGCGCCATTTATGGCGAGATATTTGGAATAAAGCAACTTCCCGCATATTGGCCATTTTCTAATAGAGGATGAGGATGCCATGGGATAAAAAGATATTAACTCAGAGTTTCTGATCATTTTGAAAGTTTAAAAATAATTGTAAAGTGTACAAAAGCTCCTAAGAATAAAAAAAAATAAAGTAACAAAATAAAGATAAGTTTATTCAAATGATTTAAACTTGCATAGAGAAACAATATAGGACATATATATTAATGGTTTAATCCCTTTAAATCTTACCTGCTGGCAATAAAAAAAGCTGAAGTGCAAAACAAAAAATGTAAAAACACTTATATACTCATTGGTAAAAATTAGAAACATTTAAAAGCTAAGTAGTTCTTCCTCAAGGGATCCATGAAGACATTTTACTTTCACTACACTACTTTATATTTGGGTTAATTGTTTCTTTATTGCCAACACTTAAGATTAACCAGAACTAAAGCAGAGTATTACTTCTCTAAAGCAGGAATCAAAACAGAAAACACAGTTCTGCTTTTACTGAATCAGCAAGGATCAAGGCAAAGCTTAAATTCAATTTTCATTATTAAATTAGCAGTAAATAATGGCACTTTTAAAAACATGACAGATATTTTAGAAAGGAGATGGTAAAGCATCACTATATAAAATTTTGTAAATGATACTGAAATATATTTCTTTGAGAGTAGCACGTTAAATCATGATGTACAGTATTCATTAAAAACATTTTCTTATGTTAATTATATAAATGTTAAATATGATGAGGCAGGGCCTATTTAGTATAAATACATATAGTCCTATATATAAGCTCAATGTTATTAGAGCACAACACAGATTAAAAACTATTAGAAAAAATAATTTTATGTGGCTATAACTTTTGATAGGTAATAAAACATTAGATACTAAATAATAATTCAATTACATTTTAATCATTTAAAATTAATTTGTATAATTCTTTTCCAAATAAAATTTCTGTTTGATTTAATAAGATATACATCATTAGCTAACTAATTAGAACTAACTTGAAATGGGGTAGTTAAATACTAATTAATGACAGCTAATAAAATATTGCTATAGTTGTACTTTCTACTTACTAATTTTAATAATGGAATTTACAGAAAATGTTTTAATTAATTTAAAAGTGAAACATTTATTCCCAGAATTGTATTCATAATATGCTAAAATAATTTTGTTTGTAATGAGATGTGCTTAAATTCTAAATATCTTTTTTATGTAGCACCTTTTAGGAAGATGAATTGAAAATAAGCCTGTAGTATTTATTTTAGAGTTAAAAATATTTAGTTTTCAAATTTCCTTATAATGTAAGACTCAGCTAAAATTATTAGGAGACGAGGAATAAAGTCTCAAGTGCCCATTGTGTTTTTATTAGTATGATAACCAATATGAATGAAATTAAATTTAGGATGAAAAGGTTTATTTGGTTTACCCATCCCAGGTCATGGTCCACTGAATGGAAGGGCAGGCAGAAACTTAAATTAGGAATCTGGAGGCAACAACTAAAAAAGGGTCCATAGAGATATACTATTTACTGGGTTGTTCTCCATAATTATCTCGTTTGCTATCTTATACAACCCAGGACCACAGGCCCAGGGATGGCACTGCCCAAGTGATTTGAGTCATACTACACCAACTATTGATCCAGAAATTGCCCTAAAATCTTGCAGACCTAAGTTCAAATAGATGGAAACCTAACAGCATAAAAGAGTTATGAGAGTTTGTAAAACTAATTATTATGGAAAGATGGAGTTAGGAAAGTCATTTATTTAATTGATTTCATATAAAGCAACTTTAATTATAAATCTGAATAGTGGCAATAACTGTGCAATAGTTCTCATTTGTTCACACACATTTTCACAAAGTCTATCCTGACAAAATATAAAATTATATGATAGTTTATGTAATATTTTCTTGGAAATCATGATATTTTAAATTGATTTTACAAAAGGAAATTCACAGTTAAATTTCAACAATACATTCAGGGGTTTACAGTTTTTGTTTTAGGTCTAGAAATAAACTGACAATCTATACATATAGTTCCAAAGAAATGAAAATGCCAATTTCCTATATAATATAGTAAATACTTGATCCTTGTGTTGCTGCTTCTGGGGGTTGATGGGATGTTTAAGAGCGGCGGATGGCTTCAGTGTCTTTATATCACAGATTTATGTCTCAGAGAGGATAGTGTGAATCCCACCCTCCATGTCTTCCTTTCCTCCCATTTTGCTGCCTAGGCATCTGATGATTAGTTTTACTCTGCTTCACATGTTTATGTTGATATGTTACTTTACTACAAGCCCAAAGCAACAGGGTCAACCTATTATGCATTGAAGTCTTCAAAACCTCGAGCTGAAATAAGCCTTTTCTCTGTATGTAGGTAGGTAATGTTGCATTTTCTCTTTCATATGTAGTTGCAAGATATAAAACTAGATATGTTGTTTAAATTGGATTATCCATAGAAGGCATCAAACTAGCTCCAATCATTATATTGACACATGCATGAATAGCATCATACTGAACATAAAAATTGCAAAGAGTAATCCTAAAAGTCATGTAGAAAAACAGTCCTGTAAGTATTTAGTAAGAAACTGTCAATTGAACAATAAGTGTAAAAAATATAAAACTACAGAATTCACTGGTAATTAGGTTCAGTTAGAAATAATCATTCTATATTAGCTAACCTGAGGTCAGAAAGACAAATGAAGCATTTTCTCTTTGATATATAGCCAAAAATCTGAAACTTTCGATATGTTTCTTAAATTGGATTATTCTTATAAGTCATAAAACTAGTTACAGTCCATAAGAGGATTTCAAGGCAAGGAGGACACACAGGTTGTGTGAAGGGGCAAAGGGAGAAATGAGACAGGAAGTGTTAGATATGGAGGGGATCAGAAGTCCTTATTGTTTACTTTTATACTCATAGATTAGCACATCTCTCAACTGTCATCAGAAGCTTCTTTTATACTGTAGCTGAAGATTAATACAGATACCCATAAAAATATACATTCAGGGAATAAGAGACCACCCAGTGCTAAGTGCTAAGTGGGGAATCTATATCACCTTTCATTAATACAAGGCTCAAGTATCATTGAAGAATACAAGAATAGAAGATTGTATGAGTCACACCCCCTAGCCCCAAAAGAGAGGAGTTTAAATATTTATCCTGTAGCAGGGGACAATACTTTTCTAGGATATCACAGGCTGCCAAATAAAAATCCAGTGCTAAATATTAATTGCCTCTTCTGGTAATGAGTATCCAGGATCTTGGTTACCATTTAGAACTTGATAGTATGAATGTGATGAAATCACCTACATGATTCTCAGGACAAGAAAAAATTAAGGTGCTATTGACCTTGAACTCCTTGCCTAGTGTCTAGCTTTCATAGTGCTAAAATATTCTACATGTGCTTGTAGGAGAGAAAAGTCATTGGCAGTTTTACCCAACTATGAACCCATGAACTATATAATTAATGCTGTCCTAGAAATGTATTCCTACTGGAGCACTAAGTCTAGAATGTTATATGAGTATGCAACACCTTTTGGTTGTCTGTAAGGCCCACTCAATAAGATGGATTCATGTTTGGTGCTCTTAATTGAGTCCAAATCATATCATATGACTAGCACTGGCTAGATCATAGGCTTTAGAAGAGCATATATATCCTAAATTCTTATTTTTATATGCAAAGATCAATATTTCTCTCAAACATCAAAGCAGAAATCTCCTCTTGTCATAGATAGAAATCAATTCAGAGACCCACACTGAGTCAACTATTAAGTGCTCTGCTCTAGATATATCCTTCTCCTCTAAAGTCTAATATACAGATAGAGGAGACTATAAGAGACAGACAATGTAGATATCTGCAGTGAAACATTATATTACATCCTGCACAGTTGCACACACTTTGGGCAGAAGAGTCGGTATTCTTAGAGTCAGTGATATTGAAGCTACATATGTTCTGTTAGATAGATAGCCCCACACACATGCACATATAAGCTGCACTAAATAGACTCAAGGGTAAAAAGAGAAGTTTGAAGTATAAAGTGGTGAAAGACACAAAGTAGATTTTAGAAGTGAAAATCTAGGAGGTTTGGACAAAAATGCATTATATATACATATATACATATATATGAAATTCTTAACTATAAATAGAGTAATTCATAATTAAAAGTAGATGCTGATAAATGTTGGGCACCATGATTTCTGCCTCCTAGTGCAGAGATTAAAGATATTTGCCACCACATCATGTTTATGACTCAAAATCTTAAAGTTCAGGTTAAATTTCTAGCATCATAAACCTTATTGTTCCATCTTTACATATATAAGTCTTTGTTATGTTACAGACAACAAAACCTACTAAATTTTGCGAAGATGAAAAATGTAATGGACCATGTAATTTGATGGTAGTTTAATATATTATAGAATTATACATCAATCATGTATTATGTTCTTTCATATCAACGAAACATCTAATCGACTGGATTACAATAAACTCTTATAGCACAAAAATACTGAAGAATTACACAGTGAAAACCCATATTAACCTCCTCTAGATTCCACAATTAACACCTCATTATACTTGCATGATCATACATGTGCCAATGTTTACATCCATCTGCCTATCACTCTACTGAATTTCTGAGTACACTGCTAGCATGAGAACCCTTAGCCCATAAAAATTTCAGTAGGCCTATAAATTCATAAACATTTAATAATCATATAGCAATCCAAACTTCACCTACAAAAGGCATATATCTTATACATACCACTAGAAGAAGTTCAATAATCAATGAGATTTTTATTATTAAAAGTTAGAATATAATTTGAAGTAAAGTTGAAAATGAATTATATTTTATTATCAAGCTGCTGTTTCCTAGAGAGATAATCCAAATGTTTCCATAAAAATCAAAGCAAATTTACTCTCCACCATTTAATTTAAAAATTTATAGGTCACATTTACCATGGAATATTTAAAAACCATATAACTCCACAAAGTATTTTCAATGTTTAACTAAAATTTGTTATTTAAATGTCATGAAATTAAATTCCAAAGGAAAATACTATATTAAGCTTTTCAAATAAAAATTTCAGGTAGAATCCACAATATAGTCTTTTACAATCAACAGATATTATCAATTTAGTTAATCAAGACAAAAGTTTGACTTTCTATTTTCTTCTATAGGTTTCAAAGTCATAAAAGTAGAAAAAAATAATTAAAGAACAAAGTTTAAGGATGCTTTGAAACGATCAATCCCTTACAAAATTATGATTTTTTTTAATTTCAGAAGAGTATTAAACTCTTCTGAGGTGGTGAGATGACTCAGTTCTGAAGTAAATAAAATACTTAAACATCACAAAAAATGTAAAATTTTCTTACATCAAAAATGTTTTAAAGATCAGCAACAATGATGTTCTCTTTAATTCTTCATTGACTAGAAGGAATCTAGCTGCATATACAGCACTGTCTACGGTATCTGCTTGGTGCCGAGGATAGATATTTAAGTTGATATTCTGTGGGAAATGCTGATTTTGCCTTTAAATGTATATACATGTTTTACATTAAATGCCATATATTGTTCAAAAGACAATGTCTCATGCTGTTTTCATTTGAATTTACAAGATGAGTAAATCACAACATTGAATTGATCCTCAAGCACTTTGTGAGGGTGGAACAAAACTTGACAATTCAAATTCAAGCACTTGTACAAGAATATGGTGAAGTAGGGGAATGTAAGTTACTCAGTGGTACCTCCTTAAGTGAGAATGTGAAGGTTTTTAATATCAATTGAGTATTGAGTGATTTTTCTATTTCAATTCTAGGAAACATGCTAGATCCCATATCTAAAAATCAGTAACAAAACAGCTATTAAAAATAAGACATTTTCCACTCTGGAAATCAGTCTGGAGGTTCCTCAGAAAACTGGACATGATACTTC
>BDUI01017051.1:13046-24963 GCA_002335545.1 Apodemus speciosus
TAGCCTTTCAGATACTTCCTGAGGAAGGGGGAACCACATATGGTTCCACATGGCAGCCATGTGAAGCCATATTCCCTGGTGCACATCAGAATTGGTCAATCCTGAAGTTCCACATGCTGATTTTTTTAATTTATCCAAGCAGAGTTTTTCATCCCTCCATTCCTCCCATTCCCACTCCCTCTACTTCCTTTGTTTTCTAGATGCACTCCTTTATCTGTTTACATGAAAAACATCAAACCTCCCAGAGATATCAACCAAATACAACATAACAAGATACAATAAGACTATAGACAATCTTTCATATCAGGTCTGGATGAAGCAACCCAGTAGGATGAAAAGGATCTCAGGAGAAGGCAAAAATGTTAGATATACCCTCACTCCCACTATTAGGATAAATAAAAATCCCATGCTAAACAACCATAACATATATGTAGATATTCCATGATTGTATCTTCAGTTTCTGTGTCTATGAWCCCTGCTTAGTTGATTCTGTGGTCCGTCATCTCCCCATGCCTTCAACTCCTCTTCTGGTGGGTTCCCTGAAGCCTCTAAACAATTAGGGCAGACAGAAATATATGAGTATAACAGAATTTCATTAGGACATTTCATTGATTGTTTTTGGTTGGTTGACTGGTTGGTTCTGTCCTAAGACTCAGGACTATCTARTGTCAGGCATGGATTCTTCTGATGTGGTTCATTTAGACCAGTTATTGTTTGACTACTTCTCCAAGTTCTGTCCAACCATTGCCCCAGCACATCTTGCAAATGCATATTGTAGGTCAAAGGTTGTGGCTGAGTTGGTATTCCAGCACAACCCAAAGTCTTTCCTTGTTAGCCAATTTAAGACTCTATGAGGGTGACCCTAACCAGGTCTTCCACTGTTAGGAGACTTGGATAGGGTCACCCTCATAGATTCTAGGGAGTTTCCACTGCACTAGATTTCCATATTGTCCCCCTTGTCTCTCCTTGTACTCTCTCCCGYCTCCACTATCYCATCTGATCCCTCATGTTCCCATCCCCACCTGCCCCCAGTTCACCAGAGATATCTATACAAAAGTCTGCACCTGTGGTGGATTTCCTCCAATRGCTTTATTTGTCTTCTGTGTGGGTAACACATACAGAGAATGTCCATCCTCTGTCAGTCAAGCTCCTCATTATTTTGACCATCGACTACTGGAAAGTTCTGCTCATTATTGCATAATTAAATGKAAAATATCAGTATTACAGAATAGACAGTCTCTAAATCTCTCCTGTCATCTKAATCTATTTTTGAACATAGTCTTTTGAACTATGTTTCTCTAGAAGAACAAAACCAACAGGACAAGTATATTCCAAATAGCTTATTAGATCAGCTTATGTAATATAGTCAGAGTATTCCAACAACGGCTATCTTCATATTGGGAAGGATAAGAACAGATAGTTGAAAAATCTATGAGGTTGCATGTCTCATAACCTGGTGGTAAAGCCTTGGAAGATTGCCAGAGAGTCACTTGTTTTCAGTCCTCCATTAAGAGCACAAAGAAACTGGTTCTGATAGCAGAAAGGAAGGTAGCCGTGGCAACRGAAAAGGGAAGGTGAACTCCCAGTTAYGTGCAAAGGCAATGAAGCAAAAAACAAAGCTTCTCCTTTGGGCAACCTTCRGTCTGTGCAGCAATCAGAAGGGCCACGTGCTGTGAATCTTCTCAACTTAAATTACGTGATCAAGAAAATCTTTCATAGATGTACCTGGCAGCTCATCTTCTTTGATACCAAGTCCAGTCAAACTGAGTAGCCTAACCATCAATCCAAACCTTCCTGCTCTCCTCCTATTCTGGGTTATACACTGCACAGCACAAACAAAGGGCCTTTGATGAAGTTMCCCCCTAAACCCAGAGTCATGCCTTCTATTCTCACTTACAAAACCACTTCCTCCTTTATATCTAGAGTAAATGTGAGATCCTCATTTAAAAAAAAATGTTTGCTGAAGACAAAGCTTAGAGTAATTTTCAGTGCACAAAGCTCAGATTATAACTGAACAACAAACTAATAATTGTTTTAAAATTTTGTGAAACCATAATTTTCTTCGTATGTGTGTGTGTTATTTTTTTGTCCCTAGGATGGGTAGATACAGTAATCTATTTTGTCCTTTCTTCCTTGCATAATACTTTATACCAAGAAGGTCATCAGCAAACATTTTTCAAGAGATGATAAGTAGATGAACAGTGAGATCTTGCCTGGTATGTGATCCCTTGTAAAAGAGCTGTCTTTACTACAGAGAAATGCTAATAATGTGTCTGTTTTCTGATAGTTATGTCTATGATCAATCTTCTTTAATTATCTGATGTTTTGGRTTCTATTTGAATGCTGCTGTAAGTATAATTAGTAGTCAAAGCATTCCCAGGCAAGCTTGCAGCTGTCAACACATTACAACAAATGTAAAACGAGACAAAGTGATGCCACTTGGACAGCTGGCATGACAAAACTTCCTTTTGTYCAACTCACTGACCCATACTTAAGTAGAAGTGTTGATGCTCTCCCTGGCTTTGCCCTGTGTAACTTAAACATAATGAGATTGTACTGTAATTGTGTCATTTCTTCYTTCCCCAYGCCAAACCTTTTCATGGACCTTCAACCCTCTTCCAAAGTTACGGCCTCTTTTTCTTAAATAGTTGTCACATATGAATACATGTGTATACATATACATATATATATATTATACATATAGATGTGTATGTATCTGTATACATCCATATACATACACATACACGTACACATATACATATACCACAGATATCCATACACACACACACACACACACACACACACACACACTCACACACTCACACACTCACACATACATATACATATATACCCAGTCTGCTCAGTGCCTGCCTGGTATTGGCTAATCACTTGATGTGCTCATCCCTAAGGAAGACTTTCATTATGTTTCCACTACTTCTTATTTGCCTGTTGTACTTTGTCCAGGGTTCAAGCCATCTGAGTGAGTTTTTCTCCTTCCACATGAGCAAATATGTTTGTGTTGTTCAGGTTGCACTTAGGCAGCCATGTTGGTGAGATATCTGACACTTCTAGGAAATAGTGTATCACATAAACTTCCTGTTCCTCTGAGTCTTCCTATCTTTTTGCCCCTTTTTGCTTGATCCTTGAACCTTAGCTACAGAATTTGTATGCCTGCTCTATTAGCTATGATTGGGTTCCATAACTCTTCATTTTATTTGGTTATATCTTTCTGAGATGATCTCCATCTGTTGCCAAGAGAAATTTCCTTCATGRGTGATGAGAATTATACTAATATGTGGGAATAAATATAAATATTTAGAATGTAATTAGATACTAGGCAGTAGAGTGACAGTTTCTTCTTCAACACCCATGATTTTATTATCTTTGAGTACTTTCCAAGAGTAGTCATAATTCCCCTCTTTTTAAGTGGGTCTTAAGTCCTTAATTCCTTAAAGAACCATTGATTACCACCAAGATATATGTGCCATTATTGCTCCTTTAGGGTTATTGTGCCTTTGTGGAGGCTCAACTATTGTTTACTTCTCTCCTTTAGGAGTTTTCATGGACACCTCCTGGTACCATGGAAAGGTTGAGGCTTCATAGATCTCTTCTGATGATCATTTGCTTTTAGAACTTTTTCCTAAGGTGTACATTCAAAATTACCAATAGAAATAAATCATGATTTTTCACTTTAGAAAGTTTCCGAGTTCAGGAAGAACTACATAAAAAGATGTAAAAAAAAAAAGTATAATTAACAATTTTACAAATCCAGTTAAATCAAATGAAAAATTAGGAGGAAGTGTTAGTATAGGAGTGAATTTAATGAATGGAAAATAAAAGGGAAGAAACTGAGGCATGAGAAGCTACCATGTGCTGAGAGCATGAACTCAGGAAAAACTGATGACTAGGGTTGCATTTGCAAAGCACATTATTGTGCTTAAAGATTTCTCTCTTATCCTGTAGGAAGTAAATAGTCACTCAACATTTAACGACTGATGTAGAATACAGATTTATTTTATGAAAAGAAACAATGATGGAGTAAATTGAATGACTACATAACAGAAGAAACTATAGCTTTCTTACCATTCCCCTCGAACCATGGCTCCCTGATTATACTTGCTTAAGTTATTGTTGTTATTATCATTATTATTATTATTATTATTATTATTATTATTAATTTTTAAATCTCTGTAGAAAGCTCCAGTGATTCATTGGAGATATCTTCCTATGTGCATACAGGAGCTTTGTCAGGAGTAGGACTATGGGTGATAATGACAAAGAGTGGCAGGATATCAGATCTAAAGCACTGGGATATCTGGAACACTTAAGATAATGGATATAATTTTCCAGGAGGCAGAAGCTGCATAGAATCATGCAGAAAGAACTAGAATACAATAATGTGGATCTTATTTATTATCTGAAAGGAAACTGTCCATTTCTGAAGTTTGAAAAGAAAGGACAAAAGAAATGATTCTTGTCTCTCACCTTGAGCTCAGCATCTTCTCTGGAGAAGCCTGTGCTGCAGCAGCTAGAGAACTCAAACCCAAACTGGAGGGCTACAGAATCCACAGTATCCCTGGAATAACTAAAAAAGAAAAAAGAAAATGACAGGCCTTACAGGAAGATGCTTTTCAAACAATGGTCTCACAAAGCTGAAAGGAAAGGTGGCAGAGCAAAGCCAGATAGGCGGAAAATGGCAAAACTTGACACTAAGTGGTGAAGTAGGTATAGGAGCATATGGGAGTACAAAAAGGGTTGGTCCTCTGCATGCTGGAAGCTTGCAGCCACTGCTGCTGCAGCTCCTCACCCTGCTGTGAGGAAGGGAGCTTTGGATGATAAGCACCATGGTCAGTTGGTTGTGCCAGTGAACCTAAGATCTACCAGGACTGAGAGTTGGAAGGTGTGTGATAGCCCAGAGCTTGCTCAGATCCTTCCCTGGGATGACCTGCTTAGCCAGAAGCTCACCCTGACTCTGGACAACAGCAGAATATCAGAGAATCGCCTCAGTGATGGTTCAGTTTTGTTGGCCCTTCAGAAACTGGAAACCTTGAGCCAGACCAATGATTGGTTACAGGAGTATTTTCAAGTAAAGCTGTTTTAGCAACCAAAATATAGCATGTGACACTGCCATTTTTTATGCCACTTAGATGTACAAACATGCAAATGGGAGGTGGGAAAGATGTAGGAACCGAGCATTGCATCCACAGGGAAGAGGGGTAAAACAAGAGACTTGATGGCGGTGACTGGTGTACAACTCTGGTAGACAGGGGCGTGTTAGGGCCAGCAGACTCTGTCCATGAATGCATTGCTCAGCTACAAGATTACCCGCGCTCTAAACATCAACAGGATATCAGAGATGGAGAAACATTCATTTTCTGACTCTGGCCTTCTAGAAAGACCTCTATGGGCCTTGCTGCCCCTGAGGACATGTTGGTATCAAATGGTCAGTACTATAGCTGGGGAATGTGCTGGTGTTCATAGTCCATTTTGACATTGCCAGCTGTGTTGATGCTTAAAGTCATGTGGAAGGCTGAAGTCTGTGCTGCTGTTAGAGGCCTGTTGAAGTCTGTGGCTTGTGTTAAGGCCCATGGTCTGCACTGCGGTCTAAATCAGTGTTATGTCCATGATGTCTGAGTCATGGGCCATGCTGCCACATGGGGTCATGCTGTTGTGTGTGGCCTGTGCTTTCTCTGGGGCTATGATGGTGTCTGTGTTCTACACTGTGGCCCAGGGCTGTGTTTATCTCTGTTGCCTATCCTGCCACCAGTGACCATGGTGAGGTATGTGGACCTGGCTGCTTCCTGRGACCATGGGAAACCCAGGACTGCACTGTCACTGACTGTGAAAGGGCAAAGAAGCTCTTATTGCAGAGCCCTTGATGACTGCAGAGTCACAGTTGGTAATGAGAGACTAAGAAGGCTTCTGAGACAATCCCTCCCCATCCCCTCTCCCAACCCCCCCAAAAGAAACAGTCTAGACAGGAAGCCATTGAAGAGAACTCTTAGAAATTGTGATAGGGACACTGAAGTGGAACTCTTCACATTTGATGGCTTCTGGCAGAGGTGGAGGTGGGGAAGGATTCAGTTCTTGAAAGGACTGAAGTCTGAGCATGTTTCAGGGACTATATGGGACTTGGTAATTTCTTTCCCTTTTTTTTATGGGAGGTTACAGAATTGCAGGGTTGCCATGGAAGAACTGAGAGCTGAATATGAGCAGGGTGTATGTATTATGAGAAATTCCCACATAATAGATAAAAGTATTATATTGGAAAAGCTAAATAAAAAGAATTGATTCTTCATTTTCCACATGTATCTCCAGGACCATGTTATTATTTAATCAGTGTTTCCAGAAGGCATTTTGTAACGTCTCTAACTTAGCAGCAGAAATTTTCTCTTCAAACCTTTCCTAAGACAAAACAGTAGAATATTATCTTTAAAAAATGAATATAGTATTTTCAGACTTAACAAATGTGTTTTGTATGTAAATTATTATTTTAGTTATGGTGTCCAATTAATTCTATGTTCATTAACTCATTTCATGAACCATTTTGATTAAACATTAAACATGGGCATATACTTACTCACCAGGTAAATCTGAGTAGATGGATAATAGAATCTCCAAGGAGGGGGAAAACAGCAGTTTCTTGTCTTGAAAAGTCTATGTACAACTCAAATTTTCATCACAGTATTAATTAGTTAAAACTGTCCTTTGGTCACATCCCCTGCAAGCCAGCCTACCAACCACTCTTTGATTGCAGGAAGGAAGTGGTTCCAAGGCGAAGAGCCAAGAATTTCTCATTCCATTCCACTCATTGCTTCTGTTACTGGTTTATTGAGTAACATTAAGTAGCAGTTCTGTAGCATTTCCCTTTGTCCTACTGAGCATGGCAATGCACAGGAAATTTCAGTAATGTGGGCACAGCCTGAGGCATGACTAAAAACTAGGTGGAGATCAAAAACACATCTCTGGCATGTCTTCACAATGTGCTTAGAGATGGCTCATTACTGAGTAGCTGCACAGAGACATGACTCAGCCAGTTTCTGCAATAGGCTGTCGGGGGCAGTTAAGAAAAAAAAGGAGGCAGTCTGTGAGGAACAGTGAGTGTGTGTGTACTGATCATGCTGACTGTGGAAGAGGAAAAGSGATCTGCTATTTAGAACTGGGTCTCTTAGGGAACAATGTAATTATAAATGCTTGGATTTTTGTCAATGTAATAGTATTAAAGTGAGTACAAGTCTGCTCTCTGCTTACAGTTTTCCCCAAAGCCATCAATGGATTTAAAAAGCCTTGAGACCAGCTCTTAATTTGTGGGCATTAGCACTCCACTTTGCATTGAATGTTTAGTAAAATTATGGGATTTTTTTTCCCCATGAAAAGTGAAGAATGTTCTGTTGACAGAGATAATTAAGAGACCTGTTATCTTGTTTCTTTAGAAATAGATACTAAATATGACATGGACAACTGGGTAGGAGTGAGAAGACAGGTAAAGAGAGTCAGCCAAGTCAACAGCTCAGATAGCATCTAATTGATAGTTTGAATCCTAGCGAGTGATTGTAGATATGCAGTTGATTGGAGGTTTGAAAAGTTGACATTTATTTGTGACTTGTGTGCCACAGTCTCTGATGTACATAGATTCTAAATGTTGTTGAATATGAATGTGCTATTCATCATCTCTCTTTTACAATGGAAACTGGGTAATTAAGTCAGAGAGCGATCTCTGTATTTACTTTATTTGGCAATAGCGGTATAGTCCTCAGTTGTGGAAATTCATGAGTCAAGACTCATAGGAAAATTTCAATATGGCTCTGAAATAGTTCTATAATTGTGTTTTCTGGGTCTCTACTTCTGCTGCTACTTAGTCCTAACTACAATGTGGTCATGTTTATGTAGCTGAAGATGGCCAGTGACTAACTGAAAAGCTAAATTTAAACCTCCACAAGGTTGCCAGCTATCCTTAACTGAGACAGGCAATTGTCTATTTCAACAGGGCAAACATTCCTGTTCTAGTTAAGTCTACGTAAGTTTGGGATTTGAAATGGGAGTGTTCTAGAAACCACTTTGGGTGATTTGTCATCCATGTATCAGTCGGTGTTTCCACACACATGGACTGGCTCTCATTCAGTTTTCCATTTCCCAGGAAGCTGTCCTAGCATTCTTGTCCTGCAGGGCTCATATCAAGCTGCAGTGTTTCTTGTCTACTAGTTCTTCAAGTGGTTATGGCAAGGAAAAGAAAACACATGGAAAGTGTCATGTGGATGAAAATCCAGATTTAGTACATTACACACTTGTAGTATATGCTATAGGAACTTCTTACAGATCCTTTTTCGTGCATTAAATTTGTTTCCCTCTGGAAACTGAGAGGAGAGTTTTAAGGACTTGAAGTAGAGTCTGGCTACCACCACTTAACAATGTTGAAAGAACTTAAAGACCACAAACATCCTTGTGATCTAACTCTCTTCTCTCTGGTTGGGGAAGCCCTAGGGAGTAACATACACTAAAGAGCTCATGCAGTCATCCTACAGTTAACCTCTCTACCTTGTGCCTGAGGATGCCCCTGTGCCATGACCTCATACTTCTTCCTATTGCTGGAGTAGTAGCCAGAGGCACTTCCTTAATAAATCTGACACCACTGGCTTCAGCTAAACCTGAGCACCACAAGGGAGAAGTGAATGAAAACTGGGGGAGGGGAGGGGAAAGAACAACTAGTAGTTTGAGAAGGATAAGCAGAGGATGTGGAAACAGGCTAGAAGACCGCAAGGTGATCTGGGAAGGGATCAGGTTGCGAAAAGGGCAACAGTGCAATCTGGAGCCACATGGATATGGGGGGACCCGAACCTGATTAAGCATGAGCCTTGAACGTAACGCCGTTGAGCAACAAACTTCAACATTTGAATTTCATAAGCACATAGTCCTTGTACTCTAGTGTTTACTCCGTAAGCGTCACCGTTCTGTCTATAAAATGAACTAGAATGTGAATAAAATATTTAATATGGAGTGACATACAGATATAACTCCCCAGGACAGGTATTGGGGAGAAAAGTTTAAGCAGCTCTGGGATGAAAAATTACTTGATACTGTCAGAGTAGTCAAAAGTTTACAGGACATGGAATGATGACATAGCATTCAACAAAGAAATAGCCACACAAACAATGTTAATAGCACTCATCTGAGAAGCTTAAATAGAAGAAACCAAACCTTTGAAGCAAAGGACATTTTAAGAATAGAAAATTATGCAACAAATTACAATTTACTAATGAAATAAATACTATATCACTGAAAATACACAGTTCAAAGATTTTTATTGATATGTATGATGTGCTTAACACTACACAGGATGGCCTTACAGTATTTAAAATTTTGAAAATGCAATTATTCTTTCAATCCTACATTTTGTGAGCCATTTTATATAGTTATTAGACTAGAGATCATAGAAGACAAACAGACAAATATGTATTCTTTGCATGGAATTGACATTCTATTGGAACAACAGAAAAGGAAAAACAGATAGATAATAGATATATTTATATTTAAATATATACTAATCAGATGTAATAATACATACGACACACACATACACACACCATACACACACACACACACACACACACGCGCGCGCGTGGGCACTGCACACACATACACACACACACACACACACACACACACACACACACTTGAGATACAGGAGCTAGAGAATAAATTAAATGGCTATAAACTTTGTCCTCACCCTATAAATTCAGACTCACTGAATTTCTATTTAATGTCAAATGACAAATATTTATTTTTATATGTTGTTAGTTCTCTAAAGGAATGGGGAGAGAATTTTATACAGCTCACTGAGCTGTGGAGTAAGGAGAGACATAAAATGATGATGGAAAGAGCACTGGTCAGGTGACTGATATGTATTCTCTCTGAGACTCTGCTGGACATTAACCTTATTGCACTTACAACTTACTAGGCTGACTGTGGGATTCCAAATCCCCTTCCGAGTCTAGGATTATAAATGTTAACATAATTTTAAAGTAAAGATGTATTCAACCAGATTTTAATATAATCAAACAGAAACATGTTTAGAAGTTAATAATGTTTTCCATCCAAAAGAAAATTAAGAATAGCTTCTAAACTAAACAAAACAACTTTTGATAATTTTTGCTAAGTTATTATCACAACCAAAACAACGAATGCAAACCTTCTGCTTTAGTGCATTTGATTCGAATTTAGTTTTTACTCTGCATACAGAAATGAAGATGGGCAGGATTTTATAATAAGTTATTTACAGAGACCAGCCACTATATAAAGAAACTATAAATACTTCCAGTAGAAAAAGATAAGGTGGCCTACACCCCCAATGAAATGACAACACATTAGAGAAAGTCCAGTCCTGAAACTGGAAATGGAATGTTCAAATGCTCAGTTCTAAAATGGACTCACCCATGTTTTTATGCCAAAATTAAAATAATTCAATCTTCATACTAAATTATAGTTTGACCTAAAGAGACTTACAAATAGTATTTTATCATATGACAAAAGCAATGAAAAGAAGGTGAATAATGAACCAACTTTGTTCCATAGAATTGAACTGAATGAAGAATGTAGGCCTAATGGTTTACGGAAATTCACATACAAATAAGATAAGGTCAGGGTCAGGATCCACTTAAAACCCATTAAAATGTCATCAAAGCTACTGATCCACTGCACTTGAAAGGTAATTATACTGCCTGGTGATAAAGAAAAATATTCCTAAAGAAGCTGGTTGTCTTAAAGTTCAAGACTAGTGAATGATTGAAAAGTTTTAATACTGAATACCTACGTTCTTGTTAATTTATTAAATGAAAGAGCACAGCGCTTAAAAAGACCATGAGTGACTTTAAATAGAAAACAATTGTTTGAACAAATTCTGGGACATTTTTTCAACTGACTTAAGACAATCACTTATGGAAGAATTTTTGGGGTACATCTTTAAAATTTTTTTAATGTATCCTTCTTATAATTTTGATACTTATATAAACAGATGAATGCAAAATAATATCAGAGGGTCAAGTGTAAAATTCAATACATCCATCTAAACGGGATCATCAAGTTGGATTTAGTAATCTGGTGTAATGCTAACACCCAAGGACGGAGACAGAGGAATTGTCTGTTCAAGGCCATCCTGAGTTGTATCAAATGACCATCCCACAAAAACAAACAAAATAATTTTAAAAACAAAAGTGAAAGGGAGGATTACATTTTGAAACTTTCACGCTGTAGCCAAGGAAGGAGCGCCCAGAGTTAAAGGTGAGGGCAGGGATGATAGGCTTTTCTGTACCACAATGTTGTTGACTTTAAGGCGTTTTCAAGTTTCTCATGTGTAGTAGCCTCTTAGAGCAGCCTGTATTTAAGCAAGTTCTGCTGCGAACACACGTGTGAGCACCTGTTTCTTAAGGGGCAAATCTTCCTAGTGAAAACAAGAAACAGAAACAAATACCCATGAGACAAGACAAGGTAACAGTCTGCTCATAGAAAAAGCAGCAAGTGGGAGTAAGAGGAAGGAAAGCTTGTTTAAAACTATTGGCAGACCATTTGAATAAAGTTTGTTGCTGTTGTTGTTTTAAGTAACTGAGTGTTATCCTATATTACTGTTGAAGCATTTAAATACTCAACAGTAAGGTAAACAGAGTAGATCTATTCATAGGCTTTCAACATATTCAGAAGACAGGAATCAGTGGGGAGATATACCTGGGTATGAGAAGGGAAGATGCCAGCACCTGGGCAAAGTCATTAGGCACTGCAGAGCTATAGAGAGGTTCAGGACTGCAGGCATCCTCCGCTGTATTCTATGAATACATTATCTAAATACAAACACACAAAATACAGCATCTTGTCTTAAAGAAACACACTAAGAATGAAAATATTTTAAATTAATCTTTCTGCAGTTCTT
>BDUI01017054.1:17427-29123 GCA_002335545.1 Apodemus speciosus
GTGTTAACTTAAGGAGTGTTAATCAAGTCCAAGCCACTTGGGGAGGAGATTCTTACAGGAGTTAGTATGTAACTTCCTGTATTGTCACTAGAAGCATCAACTGTCTTCCTCTAAGCCTGTCATTTCTAAAGACCAGGTATCCTGGCTGGGAGAGCTGAGTCAATATCTACTTTTATTTATGGTGTTTTTATCTGTGTGTGTGTATTCAGTCTCTCCAATTTATAGAATAACAATACAAAATTATCACTACAAAAATGAAAAAAATAATTTTTCATAATAAAAGATATTTTTGTACCTCATGCTATACAAGCTAAATTTCTACTTTAAAAATATTAATTGAATTCTAGGTCCACGTGAATGAAATTTCTTCTACAGATATATGAGAACCGACCCAGCAGAACTGCTCAGGAGATGTGATCTTTATGTGAGGAAAAGCCCAAGAGCTCTTTTAAAATAGAATGTTCGGTGTGGTCGGTGCACAGCCCTGGGGGGATGGTTCTCACTTAATTTTGATCATTGACCCCTCATCCATAATCAATGGATATGCAAAGCCTCATGCCTTTGCCAAGAAGATTTTCAGGAAAATAAAACACTGAAAAGGAGTAAGTGGGYTTCAGAAGACTTGTTTATGACAAAATCCAGGATTCCTTCTGCAAGGCTAACTGATACCAAAAAGCAAATGCTCATCCTATTTAAAGAAGAGGGACCAGGGTCCCAACAGCCAGCTCCATCTGGAAGTTTCCCAACTCTTACAGTTCCCGCCTTTAAGACACATCTCTGAGGAGTTTCACCAYCACCTCACAACAGATCACTAGCTGAGTGCCAAGTCCTTAAAAGGACTACCTTTGAGAAACCTTTATCCCAACCATAGCAAAAGACAAAGAAACCACAGTGCAGTGCTTGACTTATGTAATCAACTTTAAAGATAACTGGTCAACAAACAGAAGCTTAACGACTCCTGTAGTCTGCATAGCTAATAGGAAGAGGAAGACTTACTAACAGCACCCTCTTAAAAGCAGAAACAAAACATAATTGTTCCCAACTACCACTGAGCCCCAAACACACGTGGAGTAAATGTTCCAGTACTCTAAACCCACGGCATATCTTGGGMCCAGAGCCTGTGTAAATAAGAATGGCCCTGATAGACTCACATATTTGAATGCTCAGTCCACGCTGTTTGAGAAGGATTAGGTGGTGTTGCCTTTGTGGGCTTTGAGGTTTCAAAAGCTCATGCAATTTTCAAAACACAAAAAAGAGCAAGCGCAATCAGAAATTTTGCTATAGCCACAAAGAAAACTCAGAAGTATGCTTGAGGATCTTAGCTGTGAGGACGACCTTAAATTTCTAATCCKCCTGCCTCCACATCCTCCCTGCTTGGATTTAAGGCCTGCACCACCMCAATGGTATRTGGTTCTGGTGGTTTAGTCCAACACTCTATTGACTAGCTACATCAGTAGCCTCTGGATTATCCTTAATAAACAAAAGCAGTGCTGAACAAACATCAACTCAATAAGCCCAGGCCAAGTTTGAGAAGGTCTGGCTTCACGGGRTTTCAGGAGGCCTCCCTAGAGGTCCTGGGCCCGACATTGATCTGAGCTTCATGAAGCTCTCCTGGTCATCCTCGAGGCCGAATGACCSCCTACATCTGTCAGGYCTTTCTTAAGATCAAGGACGTCCATCTTCATCATSGTCCAGATACCAAAAAGCATAGAGGCTATCTCTCTGTKATGTCTCCTGTGGCCAGGATAAGGGCCCTGCGGGGGCCCCCTGAGTTCCCCAGCAGAAGTCCCTAGGATGGGACAAAGTGGATACATGCCCACGGTGAGGGAGAAGGACAAAAGGCAAAGCCCCTGCAGGGGTCATTGCGCCCAAAGGAGCGCTCATCCCAACTGCTCTGGGACAGTTGGGATGAACCACTGGGCTACTCAGGGGAAGGGATTCTGCCCCCAAGTCGGCAGACCAGAGGCTCCGCCTCCACAATAGCAAGACAGAGTCGGCCATGCCCAGCTCCCCTCCCCTCCTGCCAGAAACGTCCACAGGCCTGAATGTCTAAAAAGGAGGGTTGTGTTTTATCTTGTTTTGTCTTTGTTTTGAAAAATGCAAGAGTGGAGTTTCGGAACCGGGCTACTGCTCTGTAATACGCTAACAGTAGTGGAGGTCACCTGACCACTTATGGAAGATTGGGTGTGTTTTGTGGCTTGTTATTGTTGTTTCCTGTGGTGCCGGGGAAGGAAAGTGTTAAAACATGCACGTGCTGGAAAATCTCTGATCACTCCATGCTGGGCTTCAAGCCGGATCTGCGCCAACCACTTTTAGCCAATTGGAAGGCTACACCTGCCCAGGCACCCTCTTCTCAGGGCGAGGCTCACAGAGTGGCTGCCATAAAGACTGACCACAGAGAGAAAACAGCCCGTGTGGACCTTTTCTTCTGTGTCCCCTCCATCTCACCTCCCACACCAGTTTTTGTTGTTTTGTTTTTGTTTTGTTTTGTTTAATCTTTTATTTTCACCCAAAATCTATAGTGGCTCTGAGGGCGAAACTATTCCATCCTCGCACCTGCTGAGAGGCACTGAGAGGATAAGCCCCAAATGGCCAGAAATTAAGGCAGCTGGACTCCGGTGAGAAGGCAGGAGATGTAAGTATTAATATCTGGTTTTTAATCCTCATCCTCCAGCGCTATGGGACGCCCTGAACCCCTAATTTGTTTATCTGTGTCCCCTCATCCTGCGCCAGTAAAATATGGAAATGCGGTTTCACAGAAAAACACCCTGCTTTTATGTAACTTATTTTTCAAACTGAATACTTTTAATAATGAAAAAGAAAAGTTGAATCTCTCCCAGTGAGATAGCACATGCCTAACACTTGAGGATCAGCTAGGAGGATCCCAAGGTGCTGGGCCAACCTGAGCTAAAGCAATAAAGATACCTCCACTCAAAAATAAATGACTAAATAAATATTTTAATTAGATATTAAAATTCACAAAAGAAATGTTAATTCTGCCGTTYTCTGTTAACTTTGGCTCTATACTTCATCACACTGAATGTGAAGAGCTCGACAAAGACTGTCACATATCCTAGACAGACCCCCTCAAGGAGGAAACTGCACCACCGCCAGGCATAGGTACTGCTGGAAACTGCGCAATAGACACTTTCCTAAGAGCTGTTAAGCTGGGACTAACATGTAAGACTCTTTCACAAAACTTTTGTGGCCCAATCATGAATGAATTATCCCACAAACGAGGGTTTTATTTTAGTTTAGATGTTTTTATTCCGTGTGTGGGAGTGTGTTGCCTGCATGTGTATTTAGGTGCGTTTCATGCACGCTGGTGCTGGAGGGCGGTAAAGGGCATAGGGTGCCCTGGAATTGGTGTTACAGACAGATGGTCGTGAGCCATGGCCGTCTGAGGAGCAGGGGACAGTGTTTTGTTACTATTCATTTCCCATAAATCTCTAATCTCTGCCACATTTAATGTCATCGCATTCTCCTCTGCCCTCACCCATCTCCTTCTGCSACCTCTTTCTGATTGTTTTGTTTTGTTTTTAAGTCAAAGCTTACACTAGACATTTTTAAGAGACGATCCCAATATTTTCATATTATCTGGGATATTCTGATGAAAGCAATAGTTGCGGGGCACTGGAGATGTAGGAAATCATCTGAAATCTCATGTTTTGACACGGAAGTCATGAGGAACACAGCACAATGCTGTCGAAGGAAGAGTCGATGAACTTGGGTGGAAGTGTGCATGTTCACACGGTTTCGCTTAGAAGACTGAGAAGCACAGCACTCGTCGACGTCCAAAAGCTGCACTCACAAATAAAGCAATGGCAGTTAGTGGAGGGGAGTACACCTGGGTGAGTTTACATTTGGGAGGCTCTTTCTTTGATCCATGCCTATTTTTGTGGCAATATTTTATATGTGTATGGAAGAGAAAGAGGGAATGGGGCAGAAGAGAGTAAAGTGTTTCCTGACTCAGATTCAGCGCTAGGGATTTAATAAATGTGCTCAGTTAGCTTAAGAAGTTCCAGTCATAATTTTAAGACCAAGTTGTTCGCCATGATTTCACAGTCTTACCTTGAAGCTTGAGAAGACCACTGTATGGGCAGAATGTGTGTGTCACTTAGYGTCCCTGAGGATGCAGCCTGTGTCCCCTGGCTTCACTACAGCAAGTTTATCTATTTTTAATTTTCTCTGCCTCGGATCTCCCCCATTCTTCCAGGGAAATTACTATGATTGTTGTATGATGTAGCTCCTCTCTTTTACCCTAATCAATTCAGAATCATTTATTTATAATTTTTTCTAGTTATGCCACGTATAGTGCTTCCACAAAGCAACATTCTGTAAAATGCTACTTAACCTCTCTTGTTCACTCTGGTTCAAAATTTTTACCTTTTAAAGAGTGAAGTAGAATTCTCTGGTTGGGACTTGTGAAAACAGCAAAGGGGCTTGCTGTCAGAAGATGAGTGGAGTTCACTGAAGTGTGTGTGGGTCATTGTCTCTCATGCATTTGCTAGTTATGGTCTATTATGGGCTACGGAATCAGTCGAGGGTTCAAATGCTTCACCAGTTGCTAGATTCAGAGCCTTGGTCAAGTTATTTAATTCTTGGAGGCTTTAACTGTAAAGTGGAAATGATCAGAAAAATCCCCCCGGACGGTGTAAAGATTTCTGTTTCGTTGAAGTCAGGAACAGTGTAAGGTCATTAAGCTGGAGGGGCAGCAGTGACGGAGGCCGAGAGCAGCCAGCACTGCACCCCTGAAACACCTGCTGTATTAGTTAGCTAAGACCATAAAAATCAATAAGCAAACAATGAGCAGGGCAATTTCCGGAAGTGAAAAGGAGATGTGTGATAAAATGCTCGCATATTATAACATGATACTATCAGCCTTGTGGTTTATTCTTCCCTATCGATCTTGAAAATGCTATCGGCTGGCTTTCCTCATTATCTTGGTCATAACTTGGGTCTTTTCCGCGTGGGCACATGGGAGCCTCCTATAGAGGCATAGTCTCTTCTTGAATATGTCAGATGTGACTCCACAGTCTCTGCGGTATACGAAACTCTTCCCCATGAGCCTCATTTGTGGGGCTAGAGAGGTGGCTCAGACGTTAAGAGTTCTAGCTGCTTTTGCAGGAGACCTGGGTTTATAACCCCGAGTCCTAGGAGAAGTTACATGAATTTTCTCTCTTAACTTCATAGTAAAGGGCTAAAGGAACATCGTGGAGGCAGGGGTACCCAGAACACCATAAGAGCCAGAGGTAGTGGGGAGTGTTGAGAAATGCCATCCTCCAGGCATGATGTGGCTGTTGCACATATGAACTCACAGCACATGTGATTCACTGCACAAAGCCTGTGCAATACCAGTTTAAAAAAAACATGAGCATAGAGTAGAACATGCTTCTGCCGCTCCGCCCCTCGCTGGGCAGCTTTGGACAGACAGCTGCTGGCTTCAGCAGGGTGGCCACTGGGATGTCGTCCATGCCAGTGGATGACCCCACCACCATTCACATTCGGGCTGTGTTTATTAATTAAACAAAAGAGGAAGCTGAAAGGGGCGGAGGCTACAGGAAGTTGAAGAAAGGGAGCAGAGGTGGATATGATGAAGATGCATTGTATCTGTGTATGGAATGTTTCAAAGACTAGATTTTAAAAAGAGAAAACAGAGGTCATAGCATCAAAAGTATAGCACAGCAATTTCCCATCAGGCTGGCTCCTAATTCCATCTCAGGACCGCCTGCCGTAGTCTTTTCTCTTCCTCCGGTAATTTTGGAATGCCTGCCAATGGGTCCCGCTGTGCGCTTTATGCCTGCTTTCTACATTCTACTCAGGCATTTTTTTTTTTTTTTGTACCAAAATATAAAGACACTAGAGCCAGCAAGACAAGAAAGGTAGTTGTCACCAATCCTCACAACCTGAGTTTCCTCCCCAGAAAGAAAACTGCCTCCTACAAGTTGTCCTCCAATCTCCATGTGTGCACCATGGAAAGCAGGCTTGTGCACATATATAATAAATACAATGTAAAAAGAACAGCATAAAATCTAAGCAACTTAGATAGTTGCTCTCTTTTATGTACTAAATTTATTCTAAAAAGCTTGAAAATATGAGGGAGAAGTAAAATTAGGTGAAAAACTACAGGGATTTCTCCTCAAGATAAATACTTATCTTGGGGACAAACTATTACCTTGAAACTCGAAGTCATCGATAGTTCTTACCCGTGCATACTCAAATAGACCATCTCTTCAGTCCTTGTCAATATAACAATGCTTGACCATGCCTTGGTCAATATCTTTTGACTAAGTCATCCAATCAAAGCATTTTATTGACTCTAGTTTCCCAGATAATGGTGAGCTTTATGTACCAATTTGACTAGTATAAAAAGATACCCAGGTAGCCAATAAAGACATTCCTGGGTGTGTCAGTAAGTAATTTGGAAGTGCTACACTTTAGATTTAGAACCAGTAGCTGTATGTGAAGGCATATGCCAGTCCACAGAACAAAACAAGAAAAGTAAAAATATAAAGGAATTTATCTTTCAGAATGGGAACACTTATAAAAACTGATATTCTAAGTAGACGGACTTGGAAATGTGTGGGCTGTCAGTCAGCATGGAGTGCCAGGAAAACCAAGTTTCTTCACAGAAACACACAACTCAATTGATATGTGTAATCCTCAGGCTTCATAATTTCCATTTCTCGAAGTGTGTCCTATGATAACGACGATGCAATACTGCTCATCTATAAGGGAAGTGAAGTCATGGATTTTGCAAGTAAATAGAAGGGACTAGAAACATCGTGTTGAGTGAGGTAACACAGACCCAGAAAGCCCAGCATCCATGTTTTCTCTCGTTGGAGGCTCCTACTTCCAAATCTTCAGATGTGAGAACATAGCCTGGAGTAGCAACAGAAACTGGGAGAGCAAATCAGGATCATTGCCAGGATAGGAGTATCAGGGAGCAATAGAGAGGGGAATACCAGGGTGCTAGTCGGCTGATGGGGGGAGGGGACTCACTAGGGAGGAGGAGGGAGGTAATGGGAAATGGTAGGACACAAATGATCTGATGAGGGAGGTGGGAGGCGGGAGGCGGAGGCAGGAATGGTAAATACAGAGGAAAGGGAAAAGGGTAAAATAACCATAAAGATGCCTGCAAAGGCCACCATACTATTAACTATTTACCTAAAAATAACTCTACTACACGTAATTCTGTGTGTAAATATGCATCTATAGCTTCGATGAACGTTTCTCATCTGGGATGACAATGTTCCCTCCAAGAACCAAAAACCACCTAAGCAGACTTGAGAAGCCCTCTTTCAAGTTGTTGGCCAGGGCCGTCAGACTCCTGAAGCATTCAACCTATTACCGTTGCCCTTGGCTGCCTCTGAGGGGTGGAAGGCAAAGCCCCTATTGCTGGAGATACCATGTACTTCAGAAACAGAGCACAGAGGCCCCGAGCTAGCACTGACCTGATCACAAGAACAACCAGAATGGCATAACAGCCTAAAGGGTTCAGTAGTTTCACACGTGTTGGTGATAACCAACCACTCGCAAATTGAATTTAAAACCCTCTCAACAAGAGGGAAAACATGCCCGGGATGGAAAACCTGACTGACTACCCAGTGCTTGTGAAACTATGGATATTGGAGAGAATCTATAACCACTAATTTACTAAATCAGCATAATCCCCACTAACAATCTAAACATTCATCCTTATACCTTGTACTGGCTGGCTTGTGTGCGTGTGTGTCAACTTGACACAAGCTGGAGTTATCACAGAGAAAGGAGCCTCCCTTGAGGAAATGCCTCCATGAGATCCAGCTATAAGGCATTTCCTCAATTACTGACCAGGCCGGGAGGGTCCAGCCCATTGTGAGTGGTGCCATCCCCGGGCTGGTAGTCTTGGGTTCTCTAAGAGAACAGGCTGAGCAAGCTAGGGAAGCAAGCCAGTAAGTGACATCCCTCCATGGCCTCTGCATCGGCTCCTGCCTCCAGGTTTCTGCCCTTCGTGAGGTCCAGTTCTGACAACCTTTGTTGATGAACAGCAATGGGGAAGTGTCAGCTGAATAAACCCTCTCCTCCTCATCTTGCTTCTTGGTCAGGTTTTCTGCAGGAATAGAAACTCTAAGACATACCTACAGATAGGTGTAGCATTTACCCCTCATCAAGGAAACTTCTCTTTGCAGCAGACAACAACAAACAGTCAAAATGCAGAGTTGTGGAGTCCAGCCTTTATGGACACATCTGCAATACACTCCCACACCTAAGGTTCAGGGAACATTGCACACAAGATGGAGGAAAGATTCTAAGAGCCAGAGGATTGGGGAGTCTGGTGTGAGACCGTCTCCTAGTAAAGACAGAAACGACATCCATAGAGTCTAACCAAACTCTCATCCATGAAGCCAAAATGGCTGCCCAACTATGAGCTGAAGAAGGATAACACCAACAGATGTGCCAAACTGAATGGAGAAAGCCTCATGAGGCCTCAACCCTATGCAGGGAACCACAAGCCAGTAAGGAATGCTGAAGGTGGGAGAGATTACCTTCCCCAGGGAAGAAGACAAAATTAGCTGTCCAATACCAAATGGTCAGTCCTGAAAACATGCATACAAGTGGCATTATGCAGACTGAGAAGGTTATATTTGTGCATATGTGTGTGTGTGTGTGTGTGTGTGTGTGTGTGTATGCACAACAACAATGAAGAAAGTGTCCTTGAGTTTAGACCCAAGCAAGGAGGAGTGACCAGGAGGGGGGAAAGGGAAGAAATGTGGTAATTACCTTATTTGCTCAAAAGAATGTTTTTACTGTATCTTATGAAGATAACTGGAGTAAAATATAACAAGAAAATTAAAAACCAAAAGACTCTAGTGTAATTTTATTTGACACAGTTTTGAAACTATTGATAAGCTAATTGGTGATATATTATAAACATAATGTTGTATATTTCATACAATCATTCAAAATACCATATGGCAGGGATTAACAACTTCTTTGATCTCAGGGTCCTTTTACACTCTTGAAGAAAGTTTTTGTGAATTGTGGAAATGATAGCTTGTAGAAGGTGGAATTCTTTCTTTTCAGGGGACCCTTTATAGGGGACACAGTTAACTACTCTCCTCTGGCCTCCAGCCATGGCACCTTCTGACACAATGCGAGGCCATCTTTTCCCTGGGCTGCTCCAGGAAGTGACTGGAGTCTGTGGGGAACTCAAGCTAGACCACTCCTCCCCAGTACAAGTCAATACCATGTGGCTAATTCCCTATCAGCCCAGCCTAGACTTTCTAGGAACTTCTGGGGTGTATGAAGGTCTTCCTTTTCAAATCCCACTCCCCCACAAATGTGGAGGAAAAGCTGGAGCCTGGTAAACTAAGCATCACTGAGGGTTTGAACTGCCATATTCCAGTCACAGCCTGAATGAGCCTTGGGAAAGTGAAGAGAAGGAAAAATCTTTCTAGAATGTGTTGAGGGGACAGAGGGCTTCACAGCTTATGTGAGGAGCAATGGCCTGAAGAAGAAACAAAGTCAGGGACTATATGTCCAGAAGACAGTTAATATGGTGTTCAAGTTGGCCCATGGCCAAAGAATTGCCTGTCATGTCACATGCCACATGTGTACCTGACTTTCCCCAGCGTGTTCTTGGCTAGCTTGTCCTACTTATGCCGAAAGCAGAAGCACTAACAAGTGTAACCTACAGGACAACTCAGGCCCGAGCTCCATCCTGGTGCTCACGTGTAAAAGGAGAGAAGTGACTGTGTGGGTTGTCCTCTGACCTCCGCACACATGATGGCTCCCATGCACGCATATGTGCACATGCATGGGTGTATACACACACACACACACACACACACACACACACACACACAGGAATAGATAAACAAGTGTATAAAAGTAACACAACTGATTTCAAGTTCAATTTGTATTGTTATTATCATCATCATTATCATTATTATAGGACAGGTCCCTGCCGCATCAGTGTATTTCACGTGCTAGCTCTAAATCCTTTAGTATCACGTGGATCCAATGAGCGAGGCAGAATCGTCCATACTAGGAGCTGATCTTATTGGCGGGCACAATGATTAGATAAGTAACTGGAGAATTGTAACAGTAGTGACATGTGAGACGAGGGAGCCACCCACAGCAGTAAGCCACCCACAGGAGTAAGCAGTAAGCAGTAAGACGATCTTCTCTGGAAGATCGTCTAGGAAGGCAAACCACAGACGAGGTGACCGTCAGTCAAAACTTTCCCTTGATTGTAAAAAGAATATGCACTCATTCATTTTCCTAAACTACTACAAACGTTGTAAAGAAAAAAGTACAAAAACTCTATCATAGATAAACAAGCCTTACTGACCTTCCGTAGAAGAATGTGTTAATGCTAGGAATAGTGGACCATGCCAGGTATGAACCCCAATAATGACACTACACATACAAACAAAATATAATAACATAATATAAGAATATAATACATATGTGTGTGCAAAATATATTCATTTATTAATGACAAACATGAGCTGCCAAGTTCTATATGTTTATATACATATAGGTTTTTACATAATTTATATGTAATAATTTTTTTTAATTACAGACTTCCCCCCCCCCACGACTCTGAGTTGTCTGGGTTGTTGTTGTGGGGTTGTTGTTGTTGTGGGGCTGGGGGTCTTGAGGTCTGTTGTTGCTCTTTGTTTCAGTTCATTCCAGTTTGACTTAGATAAGGAGAAGACAGAGCCCAAGCTGACCTGTTACTAGCGACAATTCTCCAGTCTCAGCTCCCTGGGATGGTAGACATGCACCAGATGCATTGTCTGCTCTATTCACATTTTCAAAGAACAGAAGCATACTGGGGAATTTAAAGTACACTTAAAATGATACATGAGTCAAAGAAATCATGTCAGTGATAAGAAAACACCTGGAGGAGAATCATCAAAACAACAAATAACCTATAACATGCCTGCAAGATGCAGCCACAGGGTGGCTGAGGAGATGCTATCACTTCAAAGTATCTAGGCAGGCCTTTGATTCAAGAAACGGGAGGAAATGAGTCAACCCAGAGCAAGCAGAAGAGACACACTCAATCTTGGTTCTTGCAGAAAGCGCATTGACCAGGCAAACCTACAGCCAGAGTGAGGATGGARAAAGAGCAGAGCTCAGGAATGAAGAGGGACCCTGTGAAGTTAGATATAATAATGCCTTGGGCAAAATCGGTAGCTTCCAAAAAATAAAGCTGTAACTTACTAAGAGGACAAACTAAAGTGAAGAGGCCTCTATTAGTGACACTGACAGTGACTGAAAGAGGAGTTTTAAATATAGGTACAGAACAGTTGGTGGCCCACTCAGTAACTCCAGCACGTTCCTCTTAAGATAGAAAAGCCAGCGTCCTCTTGTAAGACYGCGGGCTGGACAAGTTCCAGATCTAGTGTCCCCACCCTGCCAAGGGTCCTGGATGTCAGAGGCACAATTCATGACTCAGAGAAAGTCCAATTGCTTTGCAACAGGTCAACCCTTCAGATCAATGTGTGTGCTCAGGGCACTAACTTAGAATGTCATAAAAACGGAATGTGGCCTTTCCACCTCAACCAGCAGCTGGGAGCAAGGCTGCTTTTAACTCCTTTTTGAAACAATAAACTCTAGTTGTAACAAAGCTACTTAGTTGTAACAGAAGTTAGAACTCACTAAAGTCTGACTGCAGGACAATCATCCAAATATTTTGCAAA
>BDUI01017056.1:28649-43731 GCA_002335545.1 Apodemus speciosus
AGAGAGAGAGAGAGAGAGAGAGAGAGAGACAGAGACAGAGACAGAGACAGAGACAGAGACAGAGAGAGGTGGTAGGGTGTAGAACTGGTGGTAAGAAGGCTTTCAGTAAGAAGATGTATAAAAAATGAGAATTGGGAGTGAAATGACTAACATTCATTTTAGAAATGCATGCACAGTAAGTAGTAAAAACAGGCTAGGTCTGGCTAATAGTGCATGACTATCTTATTTGTGAGGATTCTCTACAAGAATAGTACCGATGAAATGTATATGTTATAGAACAGATGTTATTAAATGGATTCATACAATAGGGGCTGAGTGAGCCAACAAGCACTATCTGCATTACAGAAAAGCTTGTAAGAACTTAGCTCACATAGGTGAAGGACTCAATGGTTCCAATCTGGTGCTGGAAACCTAAAGACCCTGGAGAGATTCTGATATGGATTATATGTTAGAAAGTGGGAAAAGCTGGATTTGCATGTCTACTGCAGCAATAGATGTACTCAATTTAGGAAAAAGCAAGGCAGACAGGTATACACTGCATTTTCCTTGGTCCTCTATATTTTGGCACTATAAAAGGTGCTACCTACTATGAAGTCTGGTCCTTCCCACTGTGGCACAGTGGGTTGTTTTGACTTGCATTTCCCTGATGACTAAGTGTGCTGAACATTTATTTAGGAGCTTCTCAGCCATTCAGTGTTCCTCAGTTGAGAATTCTTTGTTTAGCTCTGTATCCCATTTTTAATAAGATTATTTGGCTATCTGGAGTCTAATTTCTTGAGTTCTCTGTGTATATTAGATATTAGTCCTCTATTGGATGTAGGATTGGTAAAGATCTTTTCCCAATCTATTGGTTGCCATTTTGTCCTATTGACAGTGTCCTTTGCCTTATAGAAACTTTGCAATTTTATGAAGGGGTTTGCAGCGCCATAGAAGAAACAACTATATGAGCCGCCCAGTACTCCCAGAGCTCCCAGGGTCAAAACCATCAACCAAAGASTACACATGGAATTACCCACAGCTCCAGATACATAGATAGCAGAGGGTGGCCTTGTTGGACATCAAAGAGAGGAGAGGCCTTTGGTCCTGGGGAGGCTCAATGACATAGTGTAAGGGAATACCAGGACAGGGAAGCAGGAGAGGGTTGATTGGGAACAGGGGGAAGGGAGATGGGTTATGGTATTTTTTGGGGGGAGGGAGCCAGGAAAGGGGACAACATTTGAAATTAAATAAAGAATATATCTAATAAAAAAAGAAACCTACCTCAGCGACAAAGACAGACACTACCTCAGAGTAAAAGTTTAGAAAACAATTTTCCAAGCAAATGGTCCCAAGAAACAAGCTGGAGTAGCCATTCTAATATCCTCAATAAAATACTAGAAAACTGAATACAAGTATATCAAGGTGCTCATTTACTATGAGAAAAGTGGCTTAGTTTTTTTTTTTTTTTAATCTCAGAGATTCAGGGTCGATTCAACATATATAAGTTAGTAAATTTAGTAAATCATGTAAATTGTCACAAAGATAAAAAAGCACATGATCATAAATGCAGAAAGTCTTTAACAAAGTCAAACAAATGTTCACAATAAAAGTCTTAAGAAGAGTAGGACTGGAGGAAATATATCTAACATGATAATGGCTGAAAGCAAACACACAACCAATGTTATTCTAAGTGGAGAAAAACTTGAAGACATCCAAGTAAAATCAGGAAAAGAACTAGGACTATCTATCATCCCAACTTTTGTTCAATATAGTGCTAGAAGCATTGGGCTGAGAAATAAGGCAAGAGAAGGAAGTTAAAGGTATACACATTGAAAGAGAGAAATCAAATTGTCCCCCATTGCAAAGAATATAATATTATACACAAAGATTAATGTATCACAGGAGAAAATTTCTAGAAACAATCAACAAGAAATAATCAGTAAATTTGCAACATACAAATACCAGTAGCCTTTTTTATACAAACACATGGAGAAAAAGATCATGGTCACAATCCCATTTATAACAATCAATGATAATAAAGTAAGTAGCTGAGGGTAAATTAACTAATGAGTTGCAAAACTTCTAACATGAAAATTTTAAGTCTCTGAAGAAAAAGGGTCATGAAAGACACCAGAAAATGGAAAGACATCTCATGTTCATGAATTGAAACCATTTACAGAGTCAACTCAATCCTGATAAAAAATACCTATAATATTCTTCAGAAAAATAGAAAAAAATAGTCTATGGAGCCAGAAAAGTTCCTGGACATCCAAAACAATTCTGAACAGAATGAATAATACTGGAGGCACTGGTGTTTCAAACTGCAAGACAAATCACATAGCTATAGTACTAAAACCACTATTGCCTCCACACAGAAACATACATGTAGACCAACTGAATAAAATATAAGAATCAAACATGAGAACTCATAGCTACAATCACTTGAAGGAACAGATGCCATCTTTAACAAATGGTGCTGGCAGCTGATTCAGACAGATGTAGATATAACCAAACGTTGGACTGAGGCTGGGGACAGGGATGCCTATGGAAGAGTGAGGGGAAGGATTGAAGGAACTGAAGGTGATGGGGGATGTCAGCCTCATAGGAAGACCAACAGTGTCACTAACCTGGACCCCTGGAAGTTCCCAGAGACTAAGCCACTAAGCAAGGAGCATACACAGGCTAGTCCAGCCCCCGAAACCTCCCACAAACACACATATGTAACAGAGGGCTGCCATGTCTAGCCTCAGTTGGAGAGGATGTGCTTAAACCTGTTGAGCCTTAATACCCTATGGAGGGGGCATGTAGAGGGGGGCACCCTCTCAGAGGCAAAGGAGAGGAGGATGGGGGAAGAACTCTGCAAGGGGGGAATGGGAGGGGGTAAAATATTGGATGTAAATAAATAAAATAATAATAAAAATAAAACAAATGGTGCCAGGAAAACTGCAGTACATGTATAGAAGAATGAAATTAGAGCTGCATATATCATACTGTAGAAAAATTAGATCCAAGTAGATCAAAGACCTCAATTTGAAAGCTAAAATATGGAAATTGCTAGAAGAAGATATAGGCAGTACCCTACATGATGTGGGTGTAAGTAAACTTTTTTATCAGGACCCCGTTTCCTTAAGAATTAAGACACTGACAAGTGAAACTTCATTAAACTGAGCAGTCTTTGCACAGTTAAAGAAACAGTTAATCCAGGGAAGTGAAAGCCTACCAAATGGAAGGAAATCTTTGCCAGCTATACATGTAACAGTGGATTACTATCCAGAATATATGGAAAACCCAGATACTGATGAGTTACGGAGAAAAATGACCCAGTGAAAACATCAGTTTTGATATAAACAGAGAGCTATTTATAAAAGAAATAAAATGGATAAGAATTAGTTCAAAAAGTTTTCATTATCCTGAGCAATTAGGGAAATACCAATTAAAACAACTTGAGATTGTTTTAGCCAGTCAGAATGGCAAAGTTCAACAAAACAACCCTTAACAAATGCTGGTGAGGTTATGGGTAAAGAGGAACCCTTATTCACACTTGGTGGGAATGAATTTGGTACAACCACTCTGGAATTTAATATGAAGAACCCTCAAAACCTAAAACATATATATCATATGACCCAGTTATACCATACATATGTGCATATATATGTATATGTATGTATGTGCACATGTATATATATATATACACATATATGCATTGAATCCACCATCTTATTCCACACACTTGCTCATTCATAATTTTTGTCACCTTATTCATAATAGCCAAGAAATGGAAACAACCTAAATACCCTTCAACAGATGAATAAAGAAAATATGATGCATATACTCAAGGACATCCTCAACTGTAAAGAAAAGTTATACAATTTGAAAATAAATAGATGTAGAAAAGATTATATTGAATGAGGTAACACRTCTCATGTTTATGGTCATCTGTGTTTCCTAGCTTCAAATCTTCAGATGTGAGTATATAGCATGAAGTAAGTGGAGAAACCAGAAACATATGAAGGGACCATAGACTCCAGGAGGTAGGAGGTTGGCTTAAGGGGGGAATATCAGGCTACAGATCATACGAACTGGGAAATGGAAACACATGTAGGGGCTCCAACTAAGATCACCACCTTAGAAGGAGGTAAATACAGAATGAGGGGAGAGGAACAAAGAAAGCCAGGACCCAGTTGTTTGATAAATCTCCAACTTACACTTACCTAGCATTATATACAGTATGTATAGGTATACACACATACACATGCATATATGTGCACACACATACACACGCGCACACATAAACACACACTATCTTAAAGGAAGTTATGCAAATTGCACTAACAGTGCTTCCCACAAGAGTCATCCAATGAAAATTCCAATAACAGGAATGCAATATTTCTTTTGAATGATTTTTTTAGGGTGCTCCGACTGACTGCCAAGACAATATGGACTATGACTATTGCCTGTTTACTTCTTAGAGGTTGGGTAAGCTCCAATTTCATAAGACACTGCAAACTTAGGACTTGGATGATTTAACCTGGATCTAACAAGACAACTTCTTTCTCATGTTCTACCATTCACAGTACCAAAAGTACTATGCAAGTGGCCAAGGGTATGAAATAATTAATAGTTTTACCCAGCAACAACACTGATGAACCACAACAATGACCAGCATGAGAAGATAATCCACAGAAATCTCTCCAGTTAGATTTAAGGCATGATCAATTGAAGGAAAATTATGCCTGGTAATAGAAACATATTCAGCTCCTGGGGTATAGAGGCTATAAATTTCAGAAAAGAATCTACTATTGCAATTTTGCTAGACAAGCATGATTCTTTACTTCATTGTAAATCTTATTCTTATGCCCACAGAAAAATGTAGCTACCACCTCTCATCAAAGTAGTTTCTCTTTACAATAAAAAAGGTCATCGGAGTAAACACAATTGGACACAATGTAGAGATCAACACATTGTTTGAAGCCAAGTCCCAGTAGACAGACATATCTATATCACAACTGCTACATCTACAGCTCAGTGTATACTGAGGAAGAATTGGTAGAAATATTGCATATGCCAGAATACCAGTAAATCTGCTGTGAACAGTTGGCAATACTAATAGATAGGTAAATGTAGAAGGTGAAAAATTTCATAGTGTCTTATCTTCACACAAAGACCTACAGGTCTGAACTTCCAGTTCAATGAAATTGTGGCTCCTGGTAAAAGTACTCCGGCTCTGAAACCAAAATTAAAGGCCAGCAGAACTTAGAGTTGTGGGGACAGGAAGCAAAAATTTTCCTAGGGGATCACTAGGAGTAATAGTGAGTGGAACTATTCCATTTTCTACCCCTTGACTCCTGGACCCATGGATCCTGGCTATGGGAGAAACCACCATATATCAGATGTTGATTCAAAGCATATACTGCCTTCTGAAGAACTCTGCCCCAGCCCTCCATGCTGTTGCCACCTAATTGGCATTGTAACTGTGTTTTCAAAAGGCCATTCCATCTTTCTATCAGACCAGCTGCTTCAGGATGGTGGGGAACATGGTAAGTCTAGTGAATTCCATGATCATGGGACCAATGTTGCACTTCTCTGGCTGTGAAACGAGTTCATGGTCAGAAGCAATACTGTGTGGAATACCATTTTAAGGCAGGCATTCTGTGAGTCCATGGATAGTGTTTTTGGCAGATTGTGCTTTCTTTGTATTTTTGTTATAGAGTTTAAGCCTGTTTATTCTTGGTCTTGACATTTGTACCTGACAAAGTTAGTGTTTTAAATATTGCAATAAGCTAACGACAGTCTGCTTTAATATCTCTGAATGAAAAATAGAAATAGAAAGGGAAGAACACGGCTGCTTCTAAGGAGGAGAAAGTTTACTGTAGATATTTGGAGAACATAGCCAGAGCCAGAGACATTTGGAAGAGTTCAGAGTGGACATGACCCTGAGCCATGTATGGAGAAATGGTAGGGGAAGAGAGAGTGGAGATATGGGACAAGAGATATATAGCAGTCAGAAGGCCCAAAAGAAAGTAGAYGAAAAGGATGAGGTAACTGAAATAGTTTGATTATAAAGGGAAGGGCAGCTAGGAAGGGGGTGGAAAAATTTAGAGTAGAGGATGGGATATTCCAGCCAAGAGAGGCCAGAAATAGGTAGGGACTGAGGGATACAGGGAGAACCTGGCAACCAGGTCCTCTTTGATGTGCTAAGCAGACTCACACAGTCATTTGTCTCTGGTTTGAAACCTAACATCTTCCTTATGAATTGTTTAGGCACAAAGACCATTACCTATTCAATTTATCATTATTATTGTCCAACACATGGTCCTTAATTTGTAAGTCTTCATTGTTTTTTGTTTGTTGTTTATTTCATGTTTTTTTGTTTTGTTTTATTTTATTAAGTGGATTATTCAATATACAACTTCATTATCTAACCATTTTTTCATGCATGGATTAATTGGTAGGATATTATGCTAAGTGAAATAGGCCAGACACAGAAAGAAAATAGTCTATGGTCTCAGTTATACAAAATGACCATAAAACTTCAAAGAAGCAGAGTTAAGATAGTACTTATGTAGGTTGGAGTGAGTTAGAGATAGAGAGATGTAAGCAGAAAGGAACTAAATTGTAGTTAGAAGGACTAATATACATAACATGATTATATTGCACACAGCAATGTGGGGGAGAATAGATTCTAGTTTTTGCACTAAAAAGATAACTTATTAATACATTATGATATAATCTATTGATTTGCTATACTAATATTTATCTCACTATGCATATGTGTATCAAACATCATGGATCTTAAATATACAATTAAAATCCATAGTTATTGTTGTTGATGTCATACAATATTATCAAGCTTCTAAAATGTAAATTATAACATACAGAACATGTGTTCGTGCATATGTACACACATATGTATGCATTTCTTTAGTAAACACATTTCTGATTTCCCAGCTCTTTTTTTTATTAAGAACATTTGTTCATGAAGAATATCTAATATTTTAGGATTATTATGAATATTTAATTCTTAAAAATTGTACTTTTGAACAAGATGGAAGACCCTTGTAGGAGTTGAGGAGTTTAGGGAAAAAGACTAGGTTTTGTTAGTAGTAGAAAGCAAGAAAGCAGAAATTTTCTTTTCTTTTCTTTTCTCTTCTCTGCTTTCTTTCCTCCCTTCTTATTTCTTTTTTAAACAGTTATGAAACAGACACAGGTCATTACCCCACATCAGCATCTGCAATACCATGCTGAGTGATACCAGGAAGCCTGAGAGCAAAAGCATGTTAAAGCCAATGATTTGTGGAGTCCGCCTTTCTGCTGGTGCTTCTTTACAAGCTGCAAATACAGCTCCCACTGTTAAATCTGAGTCAAGGGAATCTGAGAAATGGGAGTCCAGATTTATCTATCGACTGAAAATATCTACCTTGCATCAGGCAATGAGAATTCAAATGTCTCTTGAGAGGAAAAGAACATAGTAGAAAACCATCATAGTTAAGATAAATGAACTGCATCATGGAGCATGTTTCTGAGGGGAGTTTGGATGGAACACAGAATACATCTGTCTTTATTGCTTCGGTAAGCTGGATAAAAATTGGGAATGGAGCCTGGACAGCACAGCACTGCTGTGGCCCATCTGTGTATGAGCTGGCTATGAGCCAGCTTCTGCTGTCCTGGCTGCCCTCAGAGGCATGCAGGGTTCACTGCTGGGAGAGAACCTGGCACACAGCTCTGCTCTTTCTAATGATTTCCTGTTTGTTGGGGTTGCATGGGGTGTGGCAAAAGCATGTGGCTCTATTCCTCCCAAACATGCAATAGTTTGTCAGAAGAGGGTGATGAAACAGCACCGTTTCTGTGATGTTTTCTATTATTTTTGGATTAATTACTGTTTTGCCTCTGCCAAAACAGCATGCACACGGAACAGTCTGGGCCATGTCTCAAGGCTTCCACACACTCGATTTTTATATGCACACATGCAAAGGTTAGTGCATCACTCAGGGCTTAAAATTACCCTTTGATCTATTCTTATTTTAAAAACTAGATTACTCCTAGACTTCTAGCTAAGATCAAGTCTCAAAACAAAATAAAATTGGATGTTTTGGGTGAAAATATCAACACCATCAACTAATGAACAATAAAGGCTTATGAGTTAATTTCTAAAGCAGTGGTGTGTATAGTTTTAGATTTTAATACATACTCAGATGCACACACAAACATTCAAGACACACACACATACTTTCAAACTAGGTAGTAGCTGCAAAATCCTTAGGAAGTACAATCTTTAATTCTAAAAGTTAACAATTCATAATAAATATTTTTGATACCAAGAACATATGCCTTTTATCCTGATATTAAAGGACAGTGCACACCACACTCAGCAGTCAGTCTTCGATACTTACTTATGAGTTGTATATGCAGATGAACTGTGGTGAACGAACATGATATGAACAATCTTTGACAGTACATGTCATTTTACTGTATGATTATGGCTGATAAAACTAGAGACCAGGTTATAACTAATAGCATATACATGCTGGAAAACTGAAAGCTGTAAAAAAATTAAGTCATACTGTTATTAATTCTAATTGAAGTTTGTTCCTGCTAAAGTAAGGGTACACTTTTCATGAAATTAACACATCCTTCAAATATTTATGGAGATGACATTCACATAAATTAAAATGTACAATTTAAAATTATACAGTTTTATGTACACATATATTTGTGTGTAGGAAAATGTATGATACCAGAAACTATTAAGCAACTAACGCAAACTCCTAAGACAAATACCTCATGCTTTCTCTCATGGGTAGATCTTAGACTTTAATTTTTATAATTTTTATTTTTTAATTTTTAATTTTTGATATGAGAAAACTATTGTGACCAAAAGCAATTTATAGGAGAAAAGTTTTTTAAGGGTTCACTTTAGCTTTCAGTTCTAGTGGAACATTGTTCGTCACTGCTGTGAAGACATGGCAATTATCAGGAAAGGTATGATGTCAAAATAGGAAGATGGCTGAGCATGTTTCTCTGTACACAGGCAGCAGAGAAAGATAACAGGAAGTGTCCCTGTAAAAACTCCAAGCCCATTTGTGAGAATGTGCTTCCTCCAGGACAGCCCATGGGCATTTATCATTCACATCACCATTGAGGGCTACAGAGCAAGGGAACCAGCAGCAATGCAGGGGAGCTGTAGAAGGAAACAGAAGTGAGATCATCTATACCAGTCTGTATACTCACATATAGACACATATATGAAATACTTGTTTGATTACCTGTTTTCTGTTCTGTATATGTATACTTTATATGTTGGGTAACACGATAATTTTACTTTTTAATTTTTTGAGGAACCAACAAGCTGTTCTGAAAGGTGGCTGAAACATTGTGTTTCTACCAAAATACACCAGAGTTTTGGTTTTTCATTTCAGTTCTTAATAGCCTTTGCTATTTATTCTATGTTTCTTGGTATAACCACCCTAGTGAACACTTAATGTGCTGTATCATGATTTTAAGCTTTACTATCCTAATGCTGAATGGTGGTGAGGATCTTGAGACTGCTTTACTATATGGTCTAGCATGAACCTGTGATCTCCATGTATTAGGTTCCTAAGAACTATGATTATAGGCATATATAGCATGCCTAATCTTGAATATATTCACACATATATATATGTGTGTGTGTGTGTGTGTGTGTGTGTGTGCTCATTATCCATCTATACATTTTCCGTTATCAAAGTGTTCATTTTTACTATTTTGTCAATTTTTACATAGTGTTGTCTTTAAGTAGTTGAATTGTAAAAGTTTCTTGTATTTATTTCCTGGATACTAAATCCTTACTAAAGATGATTTGTAACTTCCTTCCTTCCTTCCTTCCTTCCTTCCTTCCTTCCTTCCTTCCTTCCTTCCTTCTTTCTTTCTCAGCCTCTTTTTGCCTTTCTTTCTTTCTTTCTTTCTTTCTTTCTTTCTTTCTTTCTTTCTTTCTTTCTTYCTTCCTTCCTTCCTTCCTTCCTTCCTTCCTTCCTTCTTTCCTTCCTCTCTCTCTCTCTTTCTTTCTTTCTTTTTTTTTGGTTTTTTGGATTTGGTTATTTTAGAGACAGGGTTTCTCTGTATACCCCTGGCTGTCCTAGAACTCACTCTGTAGACCAGGCTGGACTTGAACTCAGAAATTTGCCTGCCTCTGCCTCTGCCTCCCAGAGTGCTGGGATTACAGGCATGCGCCACCACCGCCCGGCCTGTCTTTCTTTTTAAAAACCATTTTGTGAAATCTCTTTCACCTTCTTTGGAACACAAATGTTTTAAATATTATGAACTCTAAGTCATCTTCTTTTAAATATTTTTCTCTTGTTTTTAATGTTATATGAATAATCTATGGACAATTCAGAGTTTTAACATTTTACTCATGTCTTCTGACAGGTTGTGGGTCTAGCCCTTGGGTTTGGGAAACTGGCCATTTTCAGTTCATTTTTACATATGATGTGATATAAATGTTTGAATTCATGTGGCTATCTAATTGACCCAGCAGCACTTGCCAGAGTCTCTTTTTCCCCATTGAACGATCTTCACGTCTTGTTCAAAAATCACTTTTCAGTAGATGGGCTCTGGGATTGATTCTATGCTAGCAGATTACGTGTATGTTTTTAGAACAGTAGCACACTGACTACTATTGCTTTGTAGCAAGTTTTAAATAATAAATTATGGCTCCTTCACTTTAATCTCTTTCTTCAAGATGATTTTGGCTGTTTGGATGCCTTTGTGATTTCCAAGGAATTTAAAGGCTGCCATTTGCTATGAATTAACTTTGCTATTTTCTGAGAATTTGTATCTTTAAGTGGTCACTGGAATTTTAATTGACTGTGTAGCTGACTTAAGGCTAGTTCTGGGATCTTAGTAAAACTGCCTTCCAATAGATGTTTTACCATTATTTAGGCATTTTTAAGTTTCTGTATACAATGTTTTGGAGTTTTAAGTGTGTAAGTTGTCCTCTTAGTCCTCTTAAAATAATTCATAGTTACTTTTTCTTCTGCTGCTATAGTAAATGCAACTTCTTTAATATTTTTCCAGATTCTTCTTTCCAAATGCATAAAATTGTAGTCGATTCTTACATATAGAACATTATGTGTTTCTACTTTGCTGATTTCATTTCTTAATTCTAGTAGTTTCTTATAGTAGGCTGTAAAGGACATTCTAGTCATAAGCAAATATACAAGTATGGATAATATTACTGTTTCCTTTACTATTCAGAGGCCTGTTAGTACTTTGGCTTGTGAAATGATGCTGGGAAAAGGGTATTATCCCAGGGGAACAGCCTTTAGCATCTTTTCACACAGCCTAGGGGAAGCTGCCACCAGCCTCTCCCATTACATTAGCTGTAGGATTGTGATGAACATCTATTACCATGTAGAGGAAGTATCTTCCTACTCCTAATTCAATAAATGAATTTATTCATAACATCTTTTATTTTAACATTTTTTTCTTTCAGTTCTCATTATCATGCATATTTTCATTTATTCTGTAATATGGCACATGATATTGGCTGATTTTGATTTGTAGCAACACTTTTTTACTCCCAAGTTGATTTCCTCGGTTGTGTTTGTTAGCAGTTTATTTATTTTGTGTCTAATTAAGAATATTGGTCTATGTCTGGGTTTTTCTTCAAAATGTGTTTGTCTGCCTTTGGTATCAAGGAAAGTGCTGCCCTCAGAATGGCTTACAAATACTCTTTCCTCTCCTATTTTTTCAGATGCCTTTAGCTGTTTTAGTTTCTGTTACTGAACTTCAAAGTTCACTAGTTCTCTTTCTGTCTTAGCTAAGCTGCCCTTGCACTCACCATGTAAAACTGTCATGCTGTGTGCTCATATATTCCTTTCTCTAATGTTAATTTCTATGCTGAATTTACATCTGTCATCTTTTTACTTTATTACTTTAAAGTCTCTAACTTGGCTGTTTTAAACTCTAACAATCTATAGTCAATTCTATGACTCTAATAAATGTGCAGGTTATGTTGCAGAAAGCCAAACTTATGCTATCTTCTCAGAAGAATATTGAGATTGCACTATTTATTTACTAGGAAATTTTATAAGTAACCCTTTTAGGTTATGTTAGATAGATCTAGTCTAGAGCATTCCTTACTCTAGGTCTGGAATGGCAGCCTTTTGGGAGTCTCAGCTGAATATTGAGTTCTTCCCTGGGACTACCAAGGTCTTCAATTTCATTCACGACAATGGGATGATATCTTTCCAATGAGAATTCAAGTCTCTTTGCTAATGAGTTGCTTTTAATACCTTGAAAGTAATGGTAATGGCACATTTTCCAGTGATGTGAATGTTCAATATTCTTTCTGTCATTAACTAGATAGAAAAGCCTGTACCTTGCCTACAAAGTTTCAGAATGAGTGAGGATGACATTTTGAAAAGCTGAACATTGACTAATATGTTGGCAATTTAAAATTCTCCAGACTCATATGAAACATTCCTTTAACCCAAAAGAAGTCTCAAAACATTCTAGCATGTGTCATCATGTTTCAAGAACCTACTTGTACGTTAGACTTTGAGTATGAGGCAGGAATCCAAGCTTTCTGTGTTCAGGTTGCAGGGAATTAATTCAGCTCTGCTACTCTTTTGCTCTGGAGCCCCATTGAATTCATGGGTCTTGTTGGCTGTTGAGTAAGTTCAACTGGAACACCATTACTGACTTCCTAAATAATGATGAGCACAAACCAGTGGATATTTCTCTTACCCTGAGAAGTATACAATAGATCAATACACTGAAAGGTAGAGCCAGCTAGCCAGAGCAGGAGCTAACCACACTCTGCGTCCCTTTCGTATCTGTACTTCTTTCCAAGTTTCACTCTGCTCAAAATTCACTTTTCCCAAATAACTATGTACCTACAAAAGCCATTCGCTTGGCCCTGACATCCTTAGTACTTTTAAAAATCTAAAATATGCCAAGGAATGTACTTATTTGTCAATGCTCTGAGCTGAAAGTTATGCTGAACTGAGACAATAGAGATTTCTGGGGGTCTGTGTGAGTAGTGGGGATCTTGCCAGTGGCTGAGCGTTTTCTTTCCTTACTGGTACAAACATACATATACAAATATATTTTGTGGAATCTTTCATCATCAGCTAGGTTGATTATCAACTAGGTTATTGCTTTGATTTGATGTTTATAATGAGGGTGGGAGCTACTTTAATCTTTCTGTTTCATTCCTGTAGACATTCTTGAATGTCTATATAGGTACAATGTAAAGGAGAAGTTGCTGGAAATAGCCAGAATTCATGATAATTTCTATATTTTATTTTCAATGAATATTTAAGGAAATGATATAAATATTTTATTAATTTTTAAAATTTTTCTCAACACAAATGGCAATATATTACATAAATATTAAAATATGATATAAATTATGTATTATATTGATATATCTATGCAATGAAGATAGTAGCCTTTTAAGAGAGATCAAACTTAATTTTCACTATATTTCCTAGTCATTTATTCCAAATAATGTTCATTATTTCTGAAATGATATCCTATATAGAATCCCCTTTTAATAAATATACTATTAGTTTATAAGCATTTTTAATGAAGATTTTAAAGTCTTAGATAAGAACTCTTCTGTTACTGAAGCAAAACTGCAAATATTATAGAGGTGTGAATTTGTGTGTGTGTGTGTGTGTGTGTGTGTGTGTGTGTGCTGTGCTCACGCGTGCGCATGCTCAATTCAGGGTTGTCAAATCCAAGGCAACCCAGTCTTCTGCCCATTCTTTTAAGGGCCACAAACTAAGGATGTATTTGCTCCCATCCAAGGCACTATTCTATGAGTGTAACAGAATATAATTAGGGATCATTTCATTGACTTTTTTTCCACTCCTGTTTTGTTCTATCCTGGGTCTATGGGATGTCCTGGCTCTGGTTCTTGACCACAGAGGCAGTGTCAGGGATGGGCTCCTTCTCATGAGGTGGATCATATGTTGGACAAGTCACAGGTTGGCCACTCCCACAAGTTCTTTGCTAACACTGTCCCAGTAAGTCTTTCAGGCAGGACAGATGAGGCCAAAGGTTTTCTAGCTGAGTCTTTGTCCGAGTGGCCTTGCCTGCTTATAGAAGATGGCCAGTTCAACTTAGTATCTCCGACTAATAGGAGACTTCACTAGGGTAACTCTCATGGATTCTAGCAATTTTCCATTCCACTAGATTTCTACATTGTCTCTAAATGCCCTCCAATTCCAATTGTTTCAACAAATACTCTCTCCCTAGCCTTATCATGATCAGAGCGTCTTCATACAGCTACAGATGGGAGCAGATGGAGAGACCCAGAACTAAACACTAGGTACAGCCAATACAACCCCACAAAAGATAGGGAGGAGGATTATAAGAGTCAGAGGAGTCCATTACATGGGCCACAGAATCAGCTAAGCAGGGCTCATAGGGACTAATAGAAAATGAAGCAGCAAAAATGTACCCATCGTAGGTTTGTGCTAGGTCCTCTGTATATATTTTATGGTTGTGTAGGTTGGTATTCTTGTAGAACTCCCAACAATGGGAGWGGAGGGTATCTCTTGACTCTTTACCTGTATTTGGGACCTTTTTCCTCCTACTGTGTTGCCTGCCACATTCCATGATATGAGGGTGTGTGCCTAGTTTTACTGATTGTATCTTGTCAGACCCTTGGAGGCTTGCTTTTCTTTTCTTTTTTTTTTAAAGGGAAACAGAAGAAGAGTTGATGGATGGGGGAGAGGAGAGGTGGGAAAAAGGACTAAGAGGACTGGAGGGGGAACTACAGTCAGGATATAATGTATAAGAGAAAAGTAAAAGTAAAAAATAGTTAAAATGGGTAGAACTATAAAAGAAGAATGAATTTGAAGATACGCATTTACAATTAATGTTAAGATAATTTTAAGGAATACAAACTTTCAACCCAAATTAATTTAAATCTTATTACCAACTTTTAAAATTACGTTCTATTAGTAGACCTGTTTGACAAAAGACACAAAACAAAACAAGGCAAAGAAACAAACAAAGAAAAATCTACTCAAAAGGGCCCAACTGTAATTACTGCACTCCAAGAGATTATACTAATAGAAAATTCAATTTCATTTTTACAATTCTAGACAAAAAA